>APFE030058498.1:37397-80338 GCA_000404065.3 Pinus taeda
AATAATTTAAGATATTTGTTTCAAGGTATTATTTTAAAAAGATTAATTTAAAGTAAAGAATTTAAAGTTTTTTTTAAGTTGTTTGTGATTTTGGAGTTTTGAGTTCTCCCTTGAGAAAGTTCTACCCATGAGCATCTAATCCCTCAAAGTCACTTTGCCTGGACAACACCATTCCTAACTTGACTATATTTTTTAGCTTGCTTCCTCCTCCTAGCAAAGGCACAACCACCCATGGGCATCGAATCTCTCAAAATCCATCCCTAAGCTAACTAGAGTTTTAGCATGTCTCCTCCTCCTAAAAAAGGCACAACCACCACATTTTTAGCATGTCTCCTCCTCCTAAGAAAGGCACAACCACCACGGTGAGGTTTAATCCTGGTCACCTTGTTAAAGAGGCCCATCCTCCACTTGTTGTGTTAATAAGACTTAACAAAATTTTAAATAATAACAATAATAATAATCTTATAATTCCATTATATATATATATATTTTTAAATATTAAAACCAATGTTAAAATAAAATATTTTTTTAAAACATATATGTTCGAGTGGTGAAACAAGAGTTAGCTGGTTCAAAGTTTGTTTTATGATTATTAGTGATTAGTTATAAGTTTTAGAAATACAAGCATATAATAAGATGACCTTCAAAATTGCTTTGAGCATGATTGTTATGGAATTAATGGGAAAATGTTAGAATTATGATAACAAATGGTATGAGAAGTTGAAGATGAGAGGATTTAATTTAAATTGAAGCTGCAACATGAAGGTTGCTTATAAGTAACTTAGTATAATATCATATGTTCACTCATTATTTTTACTATTTTTCTAGTTTTTCATTTGGAATGCTCATGATATCTAATCTCAGTGGTTGTCATGCTTTAGGTGACGAAATAGAAGGGCTGCCTTTGCTAGTGATGTTCTTGTTATCAGACATAGATTGAATCTATGGATTATCTATGGAATTTCGTGGTTTCAACTCTATTGGTGCATAATTTGGATGTGGAGAAATTCAATGCTCTGGTCTCAAGGTAACTTTAGTTTTCATTGGTTTTTGTAACATACCGTGCTGCCCAATTTTTTCCCCATTAACTAGGTTCCTAATGTTCAACATTTACTCCTAAGTTCTGGGACTAACCCCTTTTTCCTTAGCAACTCTTCCGTAACATTTAGTTTTTTTCCACCCTTACCACTTGTTTCTCCCTTATCTTGTGTGGTATGTTTTCTTACATTGCAATGCACCTATTCTAAATGAATACATTGGTTAGGTTATGAACATGATGGATAGGGTTGCGCTCATTAATCCTACTCTATGACATCAATGTATATATTTGATTATCCTATGACATTAAATTTGGACCATAACATTAATATCCTATCCCTTCCCCTGTCAGCACATTTTCTCAAGTGCTTCGTGGTCCATTATACACTTGACAAGTGCACCAGATGACATGGCAACACATGGTGGTGCCCAATATTAGGGGTTGTGGACACTCGGGTGGCATTATTCAGCATCAATGGTTCAAATTCGTGTGCCTTCGTTTATGCTGACCCAAACCCTGCTTGATTCTCATTTCATTATTTGGTTTTCGAGAACCTTGCCTCCAACGAAAGACATGTTTCTATGTATTCTACTTTGAGTTCTTGAATTTCCTGGATGTATTGCAATAAAAAACCTGACAATACTCTAAGGTGCCACAACCTTGGAACCCTCTTGCTAAATGAATCTTTTGGGTTTACATTTAACACCGCTCCTGCATTGACTTCCGTTTGGGTTTACATTGGAAAATGGTATTCATGGCGCCATCGACTTGGCTCGAGCACTTGCAAGGTTAGAGGACACTTTCAACCATCACTATTCCTGCAACAACCCTCAGGTCTGTATTCAGTTGCACACTTAGTTTCCTGTTACTTTTGTCCTACGAATTTAAGGGTATTGGTTTGATTGCTAATATTTTGGTTTCAACTCCATTTGTATGACAGAGAGGAATGGATACTACCAGGAAATGGTAGTGGAAAAATGCGCAAATTTCATTTAGGTGCTCTATTAGGCTATAGGTATGGTTTCTGTAATCGAAAATGGCAAAAGAAACTCCTTCTTACTTCTTATCCGAGTATACTATATGTACTATCAGAGCATATGTGGTTAATGGCCTTTGAGCCGTAGGAGTACTAGGTTTTCCCTGGTGTTATTTTCCTTCGCTTACATGTTCTGTGATATCACTATTGGGGGTTACCTTGATAATGATTCCTTAAGTTCTCTAGGCTGGGGGTGTTAGGGAATGCCTCTATATCGATTGGAATTTGATAAATGTTTGTTGCGGAACTTCTTATCGAGGGTTTTCCCAAATCCCTTATCTAGGGTGTTGATATGCCTGGCCATATTTCCTTTCATGGTTCATCCTCCCTATTTTCTCTTTGAGAATGCATGCGACAAGTTTATTTTACTATGCTTTAGGGGTTTATTGCTCTAGTCCTTTGGTAGCCTTTCTGGGTTTTTGTTTTCTTTTTCTGCTCTCAGTTTATATTAAAGGTATTGTTGTAGCATCAAGGTCTATTAATATCCTGACCTTCCTCTCCTCATAGTGGTGTTTTCATCACCCTACAAGTGTGTTCAAGTGGTTTGAATATTTTGTGTATTATCTTCCATGGCGAGACCAGACTCTTTCATAAAATGGCGGCTAGGTTCTTAATACCAACCTTCAGCTACTCACCTACTCTGTGTTGGGAGCTCAGTTCTTCTATTACCGAGTAGGGAGATTATATCCCTATAGCTTATGTGATTATTAGGAAGAGAACTAACTGTTGTACATAAATATTGGTATTTGTTTTTCTTTGAAAATCACCTTGAAAGTTATACTCTTGTTTTATATTCCATTGGCAGTCCGAAATCGGCATAAGGCCTATATCTACCATAGGAGTTTCATTTTTAGTTACTGTATTAACAGTTCCAGATGGAAAGACTATTGTAATTCATGCCATAACTCTTTTTATATCACACCTACTAATCATTAATGATAATTCAGGGTTAATTCATGAGTGCACTTGTTCATTTAATGGTTCCTATTTATCAATGAGATTTTCTTAAATTGTTTGTTTGATGTTTTTTTATTTATCAATGGAATTAATTTAACATGACCATCAACTTAACTATGTAAGTCTGGGTACCTTCATTCTGTTCATATGGATGTTTGTAATCTCTCCTCAACGTGTCGATTTCATGCTTAAATTTGTCTTTATATTTGTGAGGATTTCTCTACCTACAAACTTCATGCTTAAATTTGTGTTTATAGTTGTAAGCGCATTTATACCTATAGATGCTCAAATTTGGTGTTCATAGGGTACAAACTCCTCTATTGTAACTTAATATTTAAGTTAGATGTGTAATGTTTATAACTTCTAGTGCTAAGAATGAACTTACTTTGGTATATATGTATCTACATATGATCTCAAGGTAGTTTAATGTACAACTTCCCATTTAATTCATGTACAAGTGGTTTCCTTCTTTTCCTGAAGTTCATGATCTACTTTGTATCTTTTCCAGTTCTGCGATTTTATTACATACTACTCTAGCATTAGTAATTCTTCATTCCTCACAAGTATGTTCTTGAAATACATAAGAATCTGCAAAGAGAGTATCTGGGTTTCTACCGCTATCTTGTGGTAAGGAAAGCCATACTCTCCTCTTCTTCTCATCTGCTGAGCTATAGATTTGGTATTCATCTTAACAATGCGATAATATTACTTAGTGTAGCTATACTTGTTGTGATACCTTTGTAATTCTCATTTCCCTTCCGTTGCACATTTTTGGGATCATACCCTTAGTCTATTTGATAATACAACAACTCGATCATATCTTGTAATCTAGATCTATATGCACAAAATAAATTCTAACACCATTGTGATTATTTTATCAACTAGTTTTAATCTAATTCCCATAGGAATTTACATGGTAAGTTCCTCAGACGGAACACCAAAGGACACCACTCACAAATAGATCACAAATCAATACACCAGTATTCTTGACGTGGTTAAAATCCTCAAAGAGGGAAACCGTCCACGTCTTGAGCTAACACGACCACTTTAGATAATTTATTAATAAAAGAATGAAAATTTACATAAGCTTCTCTCATGAATGGTTAACCTACAAATGACCCTCCATGCTCTTTAAATAGAGATCATGGACCAATCGGGTGCTAAGCCGTGTATCAAGTGTCAATAATATCGAGGAGAGAATGAATTGTCGGATCACTTCATGTCTAGAACATATCGTGACTGTCAGATTATAAGTTACAAAAGTACATAGTAAAGAAACACACTTTTCCTAACTCTACACTAGACCAAGTTATACTTAACTATTTCTTATGTGTCGGAATATCCTAACATCCCCCCTTAAGAACAACTTGGGATAGGATTGAAGGATTTACAAATATGACACAATAGGAGAGGAAGGAGGCACTAGAGCCTATCCCCCCTTAGTGACAACTTCCTGAACTCCAAGCATATATCGAAGTTTAGTGAACTTCGCCTCTGTGAGCCTTTGTAAAGATGTTTGCAACTTGATCATCTGTTGAACAATATTGCACTTCAAGAACATGGTCATGAATGAGCTTTCTGATGAAGTGCATGTGAAGTTCAATGTGTTTGCTATGCTGATGTTGCACTGGATATTTGCATAGTTGAATGGCACTTTGATTATCACACCAAAGTGTAGTCGGATGCTGTTTCTGAAAGCCAAACTCTGACAAGATCTGATGAAGCCACAAGGCTTCTTTACTAGCTTCTATGGCACCACGATACTCTGCTTCTACTGAAGAAAGAGAAATGGAATTTTTTTTCTTGCAAGCCCATGTAATAGGTCCTGAACCAAGAGTGAACACATAACCTATAGTAGACTTCCGATCATCATGGTCACCAGCTGAATCCGAATCAATGAAACCAACCAATAGAGGAGATGCTTCTGCATTATAATGAATTACAAGCTAAACTGTACCTTGAACATAACAAAGTATTCTTTTAGCTGCTTTCCAATGATTTTCATGTGGGTTTTGCATAAAGCAACCAATGAGGCCAACAAAAAAGGAAAGGTTAGGACGAGTATGGGTCAGATACAAAAGTTTTCCTACAAGTTGATGGTATAAGGTAGCATCAACTTTAGGGGAAGTACAAGTGACTGAAATTTTGGCTCCAGACTGAAAGGGACAAGGGGTTGGCTTACAGTCTTCCATGTGAAAATGGTGTAGAAGATCACAAGCATACTTGGACATGGAAACGGAGATACCTTCCTTGGATCGCAAGACTTGAAGACCAATAAAATAATGCAAGTTTCCTAAGTCTATCATTTAAAACTTCTTTTTAAGGCTGGACTTCACATGGTTTATAAGGTTGGGATCACTACCAGTAAGGATAAGATCATAAACATAAAGAATAAGAATGATAAGAGACTTGCCCACTTTCTTGGTGTAGAGAGTATTTTTAGAATGACACCTAGAAAAGCCAATTTCTAAAAGAAAGCTATCCATTTTGGCATACCAAACCCAAGGGGCTTGCTTGAGACCATAAAGGGATTTCTTAAGCCGACATAAAAGGTTGGATTTTGTTTGTATAAAGCCAGTAGGTTGTTCCATATAGATTTATTCATGCACGTCCCCATGCAAGAAGCCAGATTTAACATCCATTTGATGGACTTCCCATTTGAAAGAGGCAACAAGGTAAATAACAAGGAGGATATAGTTCATTTTGGAAATAGGGGAGAATTTTTTAGTATAGTCAATGCCTTCAACTTGTGAAAAACCCTTAGCAACAAGACGAGATTTATGTTTATCAACTTTTCCATCTGGTCCATACCTGGTTCTATAAACCCATAATTGGAATTGTAACAGTTCTTTCCTTCACTTTTCAAAGTATCCCACTAGTTTCGGTGGAAACTAAAGATATTAATCCTAATCTTTTGAACCACAAAATTTATTATATTTATTACAACAATTTATATATATTTAAATTCCAGCAATAGGAAGAGATATTTATATTCATCAAGAATAGTAAATTACTTCCTCCAATAAAATCATAAAAATAAATCATATTCATCTACAACAATTGTTGCGTAATTATAATCAGCATAGACCAAACTAGAAACTATAGTTATCCAACTGACTAGAAACCTGCACCAGAAAGATAGTATCCTCCTAACCATGAACTGCCTCCAATTCTCCCTTGAGCTTGATTGTTTTTCTGAGGGAATAAACAACCTCATTGATTCCCCGTTTGGGTAATTATTACCCTTCTTCATGATACTATTTCCATTTTAGTGATGTCCTGCTTTTGTAAGCTTTTTCTACTTTCTTGCCTAGGATTTTGATTTTAAAGCTTGCCTTTCTCTCCCATGGTCCTTTAAAGGAAACTAGTCTTAGCCCTTTCTCCAGCTAAGATTTTCCTAAGGACTTTATATCCCTCCATTAGTATGATCTAAAATCTTCTAGGATTCTAGTCATGAAGAATTAACAATCGTATCCTCGAGCATCTTCTCTGAGTGCATAGTTTCCTTTAATATAGAGTTTCCTCTTTTTTTATTAATAATAATAAAAATTCTTACAATAATTATTCAGATTATTATGGATCCTCTACCATTTATTATACACATACATTTAAACAATAATATCTACTAAGGGATATCACATCCTTCTGCCCTTGTTTTCACACTATCCTCAGTGTCAAATTCACATGTATATTATGCTGGAAAAATTATGGAAAAATTTTCTACATTTCATCCCCTCGCTCTCATGTGGCCTCCTTGGGTGTATAGTGTTTCCTCAACACTTTAACCTAAGCGACGACTAAATTCTAGACCCAAAGCTCATTCTGATTGAGAATGCAGGTCGGTTCTGTTGTGAATTCTCCTTCGGGCTACACATGTAACATTTTCCAATCAATAACATTAGAGAAGTCATGTGCATATTTCTTTAGCAAGGAAATGTGAAAAACATTATGAACTTTAATGTGACTAGGAGAGCTAGTTGATAAGTTACAGGCCTTGTTCTGTCAAAAATTTCAAATGGCCCATAGTATTGGGGTGCCAATTTTGGGCAAGAACCCATTCTGAGTGTTCCTTTCTTTGGCTTCACCCAGATTTACACATGCTCCGCAATTTTAAACTCCCTATGTGTCCTCTTTTTGTCTGTGTAACTCTTTTGCAGGTCTTGGGCAACCTTAATATTCTGTTGAATTCTTCGCACTATTCCTCCAATTCCTATAATGCATCCGGTACTAGAATCAGTCTATCCTCTGGCTGACTTGAAGTAAGAGGTGTATCATATTTTCTTCCATACAAGGCTTTGAATGGGCTCATTTTAATGGATGCCTGATAGTTTTTCTTATAGGAAAATTCAACTAAACATAGGAAATCCTCCCATCTTGTTGGTCGATCCATAACATACATTCTAAGCATGTCTTCTAGAATCTAGTTGGTTCTCTTTGCCTGCCCATCAGTTTAGGGATGGTATGCAGTATTGAAGTTCAATTTGGTTCCCAATCCGCCAAGTAATTCTTTCCAAAAGTTGAAAGTAAAATCCACATCCCTGTTAGAAACTATCATTTTGGGAATCCCATGAAGTCGAAAAAATTCCTTCTTTAAAATTTGTGAAATTTGTGCAGTACCAAAGGTACACTATACTGAAAGAAAATGGGCTCTTTTACTTAGCATATCCACTACCAACATGATGGAATCATGTTGCATCTTTGTCCTAGGCAGGCCGATTATGAAATCTAAGGAAATGACTTCCCACTACCAGTTAGGAATGGGTAAAGGTTTTAGTAACCCTGCAAGGTGTTGGTGTTCCAGCTTCACCTATTGACACTCTAAGAATTTTTCCTAAAATTATGCTATGTCTTTCTTCATTCCGGGCCAAAAAAACTTATGCCTTAATGCGGTAACCATCTTTTGATACCTTGGATGTCCAACATAAGGTTTTTTATGATATTCATCAAATATCAATTTTTTTAATTCCTCCACTGCAGGAATATACAATCTATTCTTATATGTCAGTGACTTTTCAACATTTTCGTTGTAGCCTGAGACATTGGTCTATTGTAACCTCGTTATATTTCTAGATACGTTGGGTCAATAAGAATATGATGTCTGATTTTCTTGAATAAATTGGTATTAACGATGCTAACATTTATGCTCATTAAATTATAGGCATGTCTTCTTAGAGCATTCACTATCTTTTTTTATTTCCCTTTTATGTGCCTTATATAAAAATTGAACTCGCTAAGAAAGGCCATCCACTTGGCTTGCCTAGCATTTAAATTAGGTTAACTAAATATGTATTTGAGACTGATATGGTCTATGGTTATAACAATTTTCTTGCCCAAAAAATAATGTCTTCACACTTTTAGTTCATGTATCATCGCGGAAAACTCCAAATCATACATTGCATAATTTCTTTCATGTCCCTTTAAATTTCAGGATTCATAAGAAAGTACAGAGTTACCTTGCAACAACACTCCTCTTAATCCCTCTATACTAGCATCAGTGAACACTGTGAACTCCTCATTTGGATCTGCTAGTTTTAAGATGGGTGTTGTGGTAAGTAACTGCTTAAGTTTATCAAATCTTCACTGACATTCTACAGTCCATTCATACTTGACTCCCTTCCACTATAAAGATGTGTTAGGGTGAGCTATTTTAAAGAAACCTTCAATGAACCAGTGATAATACCCTGGATAACCAATACATCTTTCAATATCAGTCAATTTACCATAGCCTTCACATTCTCCAAATCAACAACTAGTCGATCCTTAGAAATAATGTGACCCAAGTATTGACGTATCTTGGCTTTATAGAATTCACATTTGTTGTATTTGGAATACAGGTGATTCTCCCTTAACGTTTGCAGTACCAATTTTAGGCGTTCCTTATGTTAGACACATACATGGAAAATACAAAGTGTAAATGATAAACATGAGTCTGTGTTTATTATTGACAATGATATACATTTATAGTACATTCACATGACCTTTGGTTTCATATTCCAAGGTCTCTTGGAATTCCTTATACTATTTAGCTTCCACACCAACCCTTAGAGTATTAAGTGTCCAACGTTTCCCCCTTAATCCAAAGGGTTATGTATGAGTCCAAGAAGAGAGATATAATACAAAATGTGCAAAAATGCATGGCAGCATTACATTGAATTTGCTCTCTGAAATGTTGGTACAAGGGAGGTGGTTAAGGATGAACACCAACATTGGAATGATTAGTGCAGTTTCCAAAACTCTTCCAAGTCTGGCATGAAGCTCAGGTCTTCCACTAGAGGAAGTGCTCCTGATGTTTTGAAGATAGAAATGTTTAACCATGAAAGGGAGGTCTCACTGTGCATAAAAGGGAGAACCTCAACCTGTGATTGTTTAAGGATGACCAACAACTGGAATTCTTAATGCAATTCTTGGAACACTTCAAAAACTGGCAAGAAGCTGAAGTATTTTGCTAGAGGAAGTGTCCCTAATTCTTTGAAGAGACATCACCAACTGAAGGCATGATTAGGGGCATCTTTGTCTCTGGTTACAACTCCAAATTTGGTATGGTAGGTTATGGCTTAGGCTTGGTTGATGTGGCTTTGAAGCTTGTAGATGACAATCATTTCCCTCCCTATTAGATACAAGGTGAGATGATGGAGAAAATTGAACTGCAAGAGTGTTCAATACTCTAGAACAAGTTCTGACATATGACCGGAATATCTTCTTGGTCGTTGATGCCCATTGCCAAGAAGTGACCCCTCCAAGATGAATCTTTTTTCTTGTAGGAGGTTTGTTTCTAAAGCATTTGTTTGAACAATGACTAGTTTTATGACAATGCTTACATGGATGAAGATCAAAACAATGATATTTCATATGGCCAACTCGGTCACAGTGTTGGCATCTGACATTTTGTTGTGATTGTTGTGGAAGAGGAGCAGGAACATGTGAAGATGAACTATCGTGAGGAAAACCAAGACTTTGAAATTTGATGGTCTTGGAATATTCTGGAATATGAAAGGAAACCTCCTTATCATATCCAAGACCTATTGTGTGCTTGGTGTGGACAAGCTCTTCCCAAGGTCTGATGATGGGCTTGGGAAGTGCAAAATGAACATTGGCATCTGCATGTAACTCTGCCGCTTTATTGGAAACCAGATCTGAATCAACTATAAGATTATTGTTTTTCTATTTATGGGAGTCTGTTTCAATCTTCTAAATAGAAACAGGTTCAGAATGATGACTCCACTGTTGTAGTTGAGATTCAATATGCAAAAAATCAATCTATTCTTGTGCATATTGTAGACAAGTCTAAATTTTTGAGAGAGAGCCTTTGTTGATTTGGAATGTGTCATTAGAAGTAGATTGTATTAGAGTTTTCAAAAACTCTAATACTTCACCAACTTGAGTCATTTTCTCCAATGTAAAACTTACACTTTAAAATTTGTTCACAAGTATGAACGAATGTCACTGCAAGGTATTCTCTTTAGCCGCAAAAAAATAAAATTTTTGGGCACCCAAAATCTTCCAGGTAACAAAAAATATTTGTCTATCAAATATCTAATAAATATTTATACTAATTGCACCATAGGTACACCTATTATGTTAGGGGAAACATGATTTTTTTATGTAATTGAATGTAAAAAAATGGACTGAACCCAAATTTTCCAAATTCAATTCAGTTTTCACTAATAATGACCATGAAGAAAATATTCCTAGAAAATCCGTCCAAATGCTTGGACAAACATATTCCAGAAACTCAAGGCATATACTACCAATGAATACTCTCATGTTGAATGAGAAGCTCCCTCACAAAATACAGATTCTTTGATCATGTGTTTCTTTTCCAATTCACTGTCAAGTACTAAGCCTCTTCCATACGCAATCATTCACAAGCTACGTAATCATATGTATACCACTCCAGTAAAAATAAAGTGATACACATCTGCCTTGGTAAAAGAGGTTAAACAACTATTTTGCCTCTCTGCTATAACTCTCCAATAGTCATCCCAAAACCAAACTTGTAATCCTTCTTCCAATGATCAATCTCTACATAAAGAACAAAATTCACTCCCATATTAAATATTTCTTCAAGATAAGCAGCAACACAACCATTCGTATCAATCCTTCCCCTCAAGGGGAAATTAATATGGATCAAGCTGATGAGAAGTTTTGTTTTACTTGTATCATGCAGAGATAAAGAATTGAAGTAGGAATCTTGAACTTCAATGTTGCTTACACCTCATCAACAGATGGGATTTTCTCCAAATTCAAGTCATCATTGTCATCAAAAGGAGATTCCCATAATGCCCGTAACAAGTTTGGCTCTATAAACTTTGTATTGCATCTGCCTAACTACATACTTGTCCATTACCAATACAAGTCTTTGAGAAACAGGTGCTCTTAGCAGTCGACTAAACACTTCCTTGTTGGAATTCTTTATCATCCTTTGAGGTACATTGTTTCCATATTCCACGTACAGGCCAATGACGTATTCCCAGGCTTTAGCAAATTTACACTGGCCAAGCATGCATCAAATGACTGTGCTGAGGAGTAAGGAGTGATCCTTGGATACCAGTTGATGGTGTTACAATGTTCTTTACAGAGTGTTTTAGCTATAGAGAATGTTGACAAGTGTTTTATCTTCCGATGTGGAGGCACCAAGCCTAAGACAACATGATGGCTGTGATAACAAGTGTGAACCAACTGTCAGGAGTATGTGAACCAACATACAATGTTCAATCATTAAACTATTCATCACCACCACCACGACAATTCTTCCAATAAATTACATAGGATGGACCGGGATGTAGAACTCCTAAACAGTAGCCCTCACTAAGAATTTGATGTGCTAGGATTCCTTTATTACCTATTTTTCTATGGTTCATGTCCGGGTGGCCAAGAGTTTTACGTTAGGTACTACGTGGGTCACAAGGGAAAATTTGGCCACGCATTTCTTGAGTTCGAATTCCATCCCGACGGCAAGCTCTGCTAAGCAAACAATTTGAAATACAAGAATGACACCATGATTTGAAAAGAGGTGTTCCTTACACAGGCTGTTCTCAGGGAATGTCGACGAATCATTTCCGAAAGCGAGATAATGAAGGAAGACGATAACAACTAGCCTGAGTTGGATAGGTATTAATGTGTAGTGGTATAGGGAGAGTGTTTAACCAAGCAGCACATTAGGTATTGAAATGAAGTTATATCTATATATTGAAGCAGCATGTATTAACAATTTAGAGTGAGAGAGAAGTGGTAGGAATTGTACTGGATAATGGTTTAATGATAGGTGGTTTCAACAACATATGGTGTTATGATATTGTAACTGCAACTATACCATTGTGGATAAACTATAAAACTGTAGTGAGGAGGAGGAGGTGTAATAACCATCGAAGAAGGTATTATGAAATGCTTGTGGGTGTAATCTCCCATTTCTGACCAAGAATCAAAGGAAAAAGCAAGATGCAATAAACATTAAATGTATTTGATTCAAATTTATGAATTCCATCGCTATTTGATCAAATCGTACATAGATCTGAAGAGGTTTCTAGAATCATGAACATTCAAAGACTTACACGAGAGAAAGTTGCAAGACATTTGCAAAAATACCAACTGTACATGAAGTGTTTGAGTGGAAGTAGCAGCGATGCGTAGTTGCCTCGTTTTACGCTGCCAAAGATGAGAAATTCAACGACACCATGCAAGTCTGAAACTGCGGTAAACCATGCAAGTCTGAAACTGCGGTAAACCTACTCCTTCATCTTCATCATCATCAAGCTCATCCTCTGCTCTGAAAACATCTTCATTTTGTCGCCCAACTCAGCCAATGATGAGATCTAACAATAGCCAACATATATACCAGGATTTAGCAGGGAAGAGACCCAAATTTAGGTCTTGCATTCTGACAGGTGCATATTTCTTAGAGTCTCGATAACACCTAGTTCTGAAACAAGAACACAGAGAATGACCACGAAAAACAGTGGCTCAAATGTGAGCAGGGCAGGAGATCACCCGCTCTAATACCATCTTAGACACATACATGGCAAACACAAAGTGTAAATGATAAACATGAGTGTGTGTTTATTATTGACAATGTGTACATTCACATGACCTTTGGTTTCGTATTCCAAGGTCTCTTGGACTTCCTTATACTATTCGGCTTCCAAACCAACGCTTAGAGTATTAGGTGTCCAACACCTTATGTTCCTCCTCATTCTTTGAGTCTATTAAGATGTCATCAATAAGCACTAGCATGAATCTGTCCAATAATTTGCTGAGTATGTTGTTCATTAGGTACATAAAAGTTTTTGAGGCATTGGTAAGGCCAAATGGAAATACAACAAACTCATATTGTCTATATTTGGTTCTAAATGTTGTTTTATGGACATATTCTAGCTCGATTCTCAGTTGATGATAACCGGTTCTGAAATAAATCTTTGAAAAAATATTTCTCCTCTTACTTGGTCAAATAAATCATCGATATGAGGCAATGCATACTTATTTTGATAGTTAACTTGTTCAGCTGGTGGTAGTCAATGCACATTCTAATTGTGGCATCCTTTTTCTTAACAAACAACATAGGTGCCCCACAGGGTGACACACTTCGTCTGATATAACCCTTATCTCATAGTTATTGCAACTGCATTCTTAATTCCAACAATTTAGGTAGGCTCATTCGATAGGGGGATCTAGATACAATTGTTGCCCAGGGTACCAAATCTATGGTGAAATTTATGTCCCTTTGTGGCGGTAAGTTGGGAATTTCTTCTGGAAATACATCTCAAGATTCCTAACAATGGGTAAGGTATCTAAGGTTAGCTCTTGTCCTTGCTATTTACCTTCCTCTACTTGCACTCGATACAATTGACAACCTTTCCTCACACTCCTTTTCATTTTCATTGTTCAAATCTACCGTACTTATACAGGCTTGAGCACTCCCTGAATAATCTAATTCTGTCCATGCATCCCTACACAACTTACTGTCTTCATCAAACAATTTATTACTTCTTCATGTTTATCAAGCCAATCCATGCTAGTTGATATGTCGTAGGATGCTAAGGGAAGGACAGTTAGATTTACAGTAGTTGTATACATGTGTAAATATAAAAGGCATTATTTTACTTGATTGGGCACTCTTCTCTTGGTACTTGTGGCCAGTTGCACTAACCACATAGTTTTGTATATATAAGTTTAAGAGAGAATTTTTCTACCATATGAGGTCCAATGTAGCTCAAGCTAGCCCTAGGGTCAATTAAAACAAAAAACAGGTTTGTTGAAGAGAATACCTTCAATTTCAATAATTGTTTATTGATTTTTTTTCCTGCCTGTCTTCTAGTGTAATGCTTGTCCTAAGAATACTCCAGGCAATATCATTCATCATGGTAGCTTCTTGTACAGTCTGAAGATTGTACACCAATTGGGGATTTTTGGGACAATCCATCAGCAGATGAGGCTCAACACATCCCCAACATTTGAGGGGTTTTCTTTCCTTTCCCCCACCATTTTTCTTCCATACAGGTTCATAGTCCTTAACCCTACTTGGGACTGTGCCGAAGGGTTAGTATTTTGTTTGCTAAACTTTTTCCACATATGATCTTTCCACAAAAAAATACAGATATGCTGGTTTCTGTCCTTTTGTGTCAATAAAAGTTTTACTTCTATCATTATTTTGCCAAAATTTCGAGTTTTCTCCTTTATTCCTGAACCGTTGATAACACAGTCTAGCTTTTGTAACTGCCTCCTCCATGGTCTTCAGGTTATCAATCTCGATTCACTCCTTATACACTATGGGTGGGCAATTCACAAAACAATGTACCTTAGCTTTTTCTTCTTTAATGTAGGGTACATATTGAAAAATATTTGTTAATTTTGACACAAATTCATCCATCAAGAATTGTACCAACCTGAGTTCATTAAATTCTTTGGCATGGTTGTCCTAATACTGTTCACATAAGTATCGATTTTTAAACCGCTTCTGGAACTCTTCCCATGACACAGTCCTTTCCTCAAGTAGATGTACTCATTTATCTTCCTCCCGCTAGAGATTTTCCTTACCTTGTAGTTAGTAAATGGCCAATCTAGTCTTCAAGTTTCTCACATACTCATATACCTGAAAATATTTGGTCCTGTTCAGCAACCATGACTCTGCATACTCTTCTTTTTCCCCGTCAAAAGTAGGGTGTTTGATCTTATGAAATTGTCCATGTAGTTTAGTTTACCTTCTTTTTCTTCTAAATCCATGGATAGGTTCTACCAGACCCCCTGCTTTCTGAAGGTTCCTACTCAATGCCTATTTCCCCATTTTCTCTATATCTAGTTCCATTATCTTGTGACTGGATTTTTTTGTCAGTCCCTTGATCATTTTCTCTTGTTCCTCACTAGCTTTCAGCAATTTCTCATTACTTCTTTTGATCTATACAAATTCTTATTACAAATTCCTAATGACCTCCAAAAACTGGCCATTTGCTAGGTCCTATCCCAGTTCAATGTACAAATCCGTGCTCTCAGTGTTAGCAAGAATTTCTTCCGCCATTCAAGTTGACTGCTGTTACATTTACAAACATGCCAATTTAGTAATTTTATTGTACCACTCCAAATTTACTTATTTTTAAAACAAAAAATCTAATACCTTTTCATTTAATTCCTATAGAAGGTTTGGGGCCCAGTGGCATTGTTGGGCTATGATACCATATGTAATGTACCGCACAACTAGATTTTTTTCCCCATTAGTTGGGTTCCTAACATTCAACATTTACTCCTAAGATATGGGTGTAACCCCTTTCTCCATTAGCAACTTTTCCCTAACATTTAGTTTTTTTCCACCATTACCACTTGTTTCTCCCTTACCTTGTGTGGTATGTTTTCTTCCATTGCAATGGGCCTATTCTAAATCAATACATTGGTTAAGTTATGAACATAATGGATAGGGAGGTGATCATTAATCCTAGTCTAGGACATCAATGTATATATTCCATTATAATATGACATTAAATTTGGACCATAACATTAATATCTTGTCCCTTCCCCTCTCAGAATGTTTCTCAATTGCTTCGTGGTCTAGTATACACTTTCCAAGTGTGCTAGATTACATGGGCACGCATGGTGGTGGCCAGTCTTAGGGGTTGTGGATGGTCAGGATGTATTATTGAGCATCAAGGGCTCGGATTTGCGTACCTTTTTTTATGCCAAGACCAACCCCCACTTGCTTCTAATTTTGTTATTCGGTTTTCGAGAACCCTTCCTCCAACAACACACAAGTTTCTATTTATTCTACTATGATTTATTGAATTTCCTAGATGAATTGCAATGAAAACCTCCACAATAGTCCACAGGTATGATAGCCTTGGAACCCTCTTTCTAAATGCATATTTTGGGTTTACATTTAACACCCCCTTGGTAGATGGTATTCATGGCATTTTCAACTTGGTTTGAGCACTTGTAGGGTTAGAGGACATTTTAAACCATCACTGCCCTTGCAACAACCGTTAGGTCTATAAATTTTAATTCTGCACTCAGTTTCCTGTTACTTATTTCCTACGCATTTAAGGGTATTGATTTTATTTCTAATATTTTGGTTACAACACCATTTAAATGACATAGAGGAACAGAAACTACCAGGAAATGGTAGTGGAACAATGAACAACTTTCATTCAGGTGCTATGTTAGGCTACATGTATGGTTTATGTAACCCAAATTGGAAAAAGAAACTCTTGGTTACTTCTTATCTGATTATACTATACGTATTTTTCGAGTGTATCCAGTTAATGGCCTTTGAGTTGTAGGAGTACTGGGTTTTCCTTGGTATTATTTTTGGGTTTATTTTCCTCCGCTTCCATGTTCTGTGATATCACTATTGGAAATTAACTTGCTAATGACTCCTTGAGTTCTCTAAGCTCAAAGGGTTAAGGAATGCCTCTGTATCTATTGGAATTTGATAAATTTTTGTTGCAAAACATATTATTGGTGGTTTTTCCAAATCCCTTGTCAACGTTGTTCATATGCCTCGCGAGATTTCCTTTCATGGTTCATACTCCATGTTTGCTCTCTGAGAATGCACGTGACAAGTTTATTGTCCCGCGCTTCAGGGGTTTGTTGCTCCGATCCTTTGGTAGCTTTTCTGGGTTTCTATTTTCTTTTTGTTGTTGTCAGTTTATATTGAAGGTATGGTTGTAGCACCAGGGTTTATTAATCTCTCAACCTTCCTCTTCTCATATTGGTGTTTTCATGACCCTACAAGTGTGTTCATGCTGTTCAAACCTTTTGTGTATTTCCTCCCATGGACAGACCAGACTCTTTCATCAAATGGCGACTGGATTCATAATACCAACCTTGAGCCACCCACCTACTTTGTGTTGGGAGTTCAGTTCTTCTATTACCAAGTAGGAGGATTATCTCCCTATAGCTTATGCTGATTATTAGGAAGAGATCTAATTGTTTTACAAAAACATTGGTATTTTATTTCTTTGAAAATCTTCCTGAGAGCTATATTGTAACATCTCTTGTTTTATATTCTGGTGGTAGTATAAAATCGGCATAAAGCCTATATCTACAATAGAAGTTTCATTTTTAGTTACTATATTAACAATTCCATATGCAAAGACTATTGTAATTTATGCCATACCTTTTTTTTATATCACACCTGCTAATCATTAATGATAATTTAGGGTTAATTGATGAGCACACTTGTTCATTTAATGGTTCATGTTTATCAATGATATTTTCTTAAATTGTTTATTTAATATGTTTTATTTATTAATGAAATTTGTTAACACAGTCAACAACATAACAATGTAAGTCTGGGTGCCTTCATTCTGTTCTTATGGATATTCATAATGACTCCTCGGCCTCTTGATTTAATTCTTAAATTTGTCTTTATATTTGTGAGAAATTCTCTGCCTACAGACTTCATGCTTAAATTTGTGGTTATAGTTGTAAGTGCGCTATTGCTTCTAGATGCTCTAATTCGGTGTTCATAGGGTACAAACGCCTCTACCTGTAACTTAATATTTAAATGAGATATGTAATGGTTATAACTGCTAGCGCAGAGAATGAACTTACTTTGGTATATATGTATCTACGTATAATATCAAGGTAGTTTAATGTACAACATCTTATTTAATTGATATACGGGTGGTTTCCTTCTTTTCCTGAAGTTCACCATCTACTTTGTATCTTTTCCAGTCATGTAATTTTATTACATACCACTCTAGAATAAGTAATTCTCCGATCCTCACAAGTATGTTCTTGACATATAATAAGAATTTGTAGAGAGAATATATGGGTTTATTTCTTATACCTATATATAATATATATAATATATTATATTATTATATATATATATATATATATATATATATATTATATATATTCTAGCAACAGAAAGAGATATTTATATTTATCAAGAATAATAAATTACTTCCTCCAATAAAATCACAACAATATATCATATTCACCTACAACAATTGATGCACAATTATAATAAACATGGACCGAAACAGAGACTGTAGTTATCTGGCTGACCAGAAACCTTCACCAGAAAGATATTGTCCTCCCAACCAAAAACTGCCTCCAGTTCTCCCCTGAGCTCGATTGTTTTTCCCAAAGAATCAACAACCTCATTAATTACCCCATTGGATAATTATTACCCATTTTCATGATATTGTTTCCATTTCAAAGACATCCTGCTTTTATAAGCTTTTATTACTTTCTTGCCTAGGGTTTTCATTTTAAAGCCCACCTTTCTCTCCCATGGTGCTTTAAAGGAAACCAGTCTTAGCCCCTTTCTTCAACTAATATTTTCCTAATGGACTTTATCTCCCTCCTTTAATATTATCTAGAATCTTCTAGGATTCTAATCATGAATAATTAACAATCTTATCTTTGAGTTTCTTCTATGAGTGCACAATTCCCTTTAATATAGAGGTTCCTCTTTTTTAATTTATTATAAGAAAAATAATTACAATAATTATTCAAATTACTATGGCTCCTCTTCCATTTATTATACACATACATTAAAACAACAATATCTACTAGGGGATATCACCATTTCATCATGAATTTCTAAATTTTAGCTGCTATTTTCAAGTTTTACTTCATAGTAATTGTGATTTCATGCTAACTTATGGTTTTGTTACTAATTTTAATTACTTTTCTCTTAGTTGTATCCTCCCCGTTGTCCCCCCTCCCTTTTCTAATCCTCTACAATAAACCCCTCAACTTCTAATTTCCCTGATCTCAAAATCTCCCTTGGCTTCTCCATCCCTGAATTTCAGCCCTTGCATGCTTGGTCACTAAGTTATGTCTTTTGGCCATTCGATTATTCACTAGGGCCAAATATTCACTGCCCTCATTTTTACTAGGAGATTACTATACACTCTCTGATTCTACCCTCACTCTCCTCTTCCTTCCCTCGATTGCTAGATATAGATCATCTTCGGCTCATAGAGATTAAAAAAGGGAAAAATTTGGCCCCTTTGTACGTCAAGTCACCCTTTCACCTTCCTCCTCGCAGACCTGGCTCAAGCAACATCAAGAAAATCCATGGCTTTCTTTGTGGACATTATTCTTCAAGTTGTCAAGCACACCATAGCAGAAGTAGAAGAAGACACCTAACATGAATGTAGGTTTAGTCTTGACTAAGTATTGGAAGAGAGACAAGGTATTGAATCAATGAAATAGGCACTTCAAGTAGGTATCGAGAAACCTTTTACATGTAGGTGGTCAGTTTATATTGGCACATTCAAACTCTTTTTGGAAGAGATTTCATTTAACAATCTGACACTCAATAGAAGATCATGTTCTACATGATAGAAATGATGGAGAAAATTGAAAGGATAGATAAGAAAGTCTATCTTTGCCAAAAATCAAGAAAACATCATCTTTACCCCTACTAATGAAGATAGTGACTCTCCTCCACCAATCCAAATGAGCTCTTCCACAACATGTAATGATCACGCAGGCCATTTTACTAGAATATATTTTCTATAAAGATTTTTTATTTTTTTCCACTATAATGCTTAATCACTAGAAATGTATTTTGATTAGTTATTCTTCCAATTTAAGTGATAAAATTATTTCCTTAGTGATAAGTAAAGAATTTTTTTTGAATCTCTACTACTAGTCTAAATTCCCAAGTGGTAGACTAGTAGTAAAGTAAAAACAATCATATATCCCTTTTTTGAAATTTAATATAAATTTCCTAACCTTACAAAAAAAAAAAACCTTTTTCCATAAAAATATATTCTCTATTTTCCTTTATCGCCCATAACAAGTTTGTATGTAATTGGTACATTTATGAAGCTTACATGAGCTTCTATTCATTTTCACCATATTGTTTAATGCAAGTATCCTTGGCTCCCTTGAATTGTGTGATTTGGTAGCTCTAATACCACTGGTTCAGATCTTTGGGGGGGCCACAATCTGAGAGACTTGAACCACAAGAGAGAAGAGAGAAAACAAACAATATTCCCTTAAACAACTCTTAGAAAACATTGAAAAAATAAATACACACAATGAATAACATATGAAAAGAAGATAATGATTTATTAAATGGTGAAGTCCTTTCCACTACATTTTGGTATACTAGTATGTGCTTTTACAAAGTGAGGCTCATTATTTATAGTATTTACAATTTCTTCTTAAATAGGTCCATTATTTATAGTATTTATAGTTCCTTATTTAGTTATAATATCATGAGTAGATACTTGGAACAAATAGCATATTTAAATAGTATAAGTGGATTTCACTTTCCATTTAAATCATTTGCTCATTCATCCGAGCGATGTAGTTACACATATACAATGAATCAATTTACATTATTTTCATAATTGCGCAAATCTTAATTTAATTTTAATTTTATATCATAAGAATATCGTAATCTTGTTGATCTTAAAAGGGAAATTTCACTAAACTAAGGGTGGGGTTGGCATAATAATAATTATAAAATGAAGATAAGATGGATAATTTCAAAATGATTTTTATCTGGGAGATTTAGTAAGGAATGTAGTAGACGGAATGATTTTTTTTTTGAATCAAATTGTTTATTCCTGAATAAAACAATGTTACAATAGCACAATGATCGTATGGTCTGCAACTAACATGATGTCAAGCCTCAGCTCCTTGTACTGCAATTATGATGGAGAATTCGTAATTTATCACAAATAGTTGTTTCTCACCGTCACTAAGACATACACAACATATTAATTCACTCCACTCCATCTTACCACGAGACTCTCCCACACTCTCCTGGACCGAGCTTTTGAGGATGTCTATGGAGGTGGGTTTCAGGTGTGACGTAAAAAATAAAGAATAAATATACATACCAAGTAAAATACAATAACATAAAAAATTCAAATTACAACATGTTTTCATAGATTTTCTTTTTAATGATATACCATATATTATCATTATTTTACAACATCTTTGCATCTCAGTTACTCCGTCGTTGGCATGCTTAGTTCATTAAGCTCTAGCTTCTCCTGCATCAAAGTGAACACAACATATCTGTGAATCTATTTATAACACAAAGTCATTTAATATCACGATAATCTTAAATCTCCCGATTCAAAACAAAGCGCCTTCATTATCTATGGTTATTCGCACAAACTTTCGAATGCATAGTTGTAGCGAATGTTTGTTCTTGTGCTTACTGCAACATAGCATACAAACCCAAACCATAATTTAGCTTATGCACTCTACAATTTAAGAACATTATAAGGTTTAGAGAGACACACATTATCCATTTATTTAGTTGCAATATAATCCAAGGGATTTGAAGTTTGATCTATTTCAACACCACCACATGATGATTAAAAATGACACAACAATTATTTGCATCTTTGTCCTTATTCAAAATTAAATCAATTATAAAGTAACACATTCATATCAAATAATAGAGATTGATATCTAATAATAAAAAGATAATGATATAGAGGTGGTTAAGATAATAAAATTTTCGATATTATTAAGGAGGGTGTTAGACATGATATCCAAGCCTCAGCATAGAAATGAGAGCCACAAAAATTGTTGAGGGCGCTATACATCACCATGGTGGAGTGGTGCATGTAGTTGGCAACATGTTTGAGTGGTGAAACAAGAGTTATCTTGTGTGAAGTTTGTCTCATGACTATTTGAGATTAGTTAGAAGATCTAGAAATACAATCATACAAGCAGATGGCATTTAAACCTGCTTTGAGCATGATTTTCTTGGAATTAATAGGAAAAAGTTAAAATTATGAAAGGAAATGGCATGAGAAGTTGAGTATGAGAAGACTTAATTTAAATTGATCTTTTCTTCTAGTGAAAGTTGTGATATTGAAGGATTCTTATAAGTAACCTAGTATAGTATGATCACTCATTCCTTTTACTACTTTTTCTGGTTTTGAATTTCAAATTCTCATGATATCTAATCTTGGTGGTTGTCTTGCTCGAGGTGGTGAAATAGAAGGGCCTCCTCTCATAGTGATGTCCTTATTATCAGACACTATAAAGGGGTATATGGATTATCTATGTAATTTTGCATATTCAACTATGTTAGTGCAGAGTTTGGACATGGATAAATTCAATTCTCTAGTCTTAAGGTAACTTTAGTTTTCATTGGTTTCATCATGGATTTCTCAATTTTAGTTGCAAAGTTCAATTTTTACTTCATATTCATTTGGATTTCGTGCCAACCTATGGTTTTGTCAGTAATTTTAGATAGTTTTATCTTATTTGTATCTAATCCCACCATTTTCTAATCCTTTGTAGTAACCCCTCCACTTCTAATTTATGTTATCTCGAAATCACCCTCGACTTCTCCATCCTTGAATTTCAACCCTTGCACCCTTGGTCACTAAGTTATGTCCTTTGACCACTCGATTTCTCACCAGGGCCATATATTAACCACTCTCATTTCTACTAGGAGCTTACTATACAGTCTCTCCCTCTACCCCAACTCTCCTCTCCCTTCCCTCAATGACTAGATGTAGATCATCTTAAGGTCATAGAAGTTGCAGAAGGGGAAACGTTGGCCCCTTTGTAGGTAAAGCCACCCTTCCACCTTCCTCCTCACAAACTAGGGCTCAAGCAACATCAAGATAATCCATGGCTTGCTTTATGGACATTATTCTTGAAGTGGTCAAGTGCACCATAGAATAAGTGGAAGAAGACATTCAATAGAGATGTATGTTTCATATTGACTAATGTATTGGAAGAGAGACAAGGTATTGAATCCACAAAATAAGCATCTAAACTAGGCTTCAAGAAACCTCTTACTTGCAGGTGGTCATTTTATATAGGCACATTCAATCTCTTATTGGAAGAGTTCTCATTCAACAATCTGACACTAAACATGAGTCCTTGTTGATATACATGATAGAAACGATGGAGAAAATTGAAAGGATAGATAAGAAAGTCTCTCTCTTAGCCAAAAATGGAGCATACATCACCTTTACCCCCACTAATGAAGATAATGACTCTCCTCCACCAATCCATATGAACTCTCCCACGGCATGTAATGATCAAGTGAGACATTTTACTAAATTATATTTTACATAATGACAATGTTTTTACTATGATGTATTAGTATCTTATAGTCATAGTAGTCAGAAAACAAGTTTTTCATTTCAAGTTTATTTGGAAAATGTGTAAGGGTTTGCTATGATCTTGTAGGGATCAAGATATGGGTCTTAGTTTAGAATAGAATTTTATGTTAGTGTGTGTGAAAGGTCATGCAAATGGTCATTTATATTCAAAGAGGTTGAGTTAAGTGAATCTAGGGTTATGAGCCATTCAAGTCATGAGTGGGGGTATGATGGTCTCGGTCTTGGATCACTGGGACGAGCTAGTGACATCTTCTCAATTAGTTTTGTGATCAAATTAGGCTTGTACTATGACATCAACCTCCAATACAATAGTTTTAAAGGTTTGTTGCGCAAAGTCTGCAGGGGGTGCTGCGCTTTTACCAAGAGATCAAATTTGGATAAGGAATTAGGATTTTTTGCACTTTTTTCCATATAGGAGGTTTTTTTTAATATTAGGATCAGCTCCAAATCATTTTTCTCATTCGTAAGATAATCGTTTGGTCAAACCATGAAGATCAAGGTGTGCTTCACAAATGTGTTGTGCTTTTGCTACAAGAATAAGGTTTGGGGTTTGAAGGTTTCTGTTCGGCCTATAAGTTTTCTCATGGGTTTTAAATGTTGTATGGAACATTCCATGTCATATAAATACCCTCAACATGTCACTGTACTTTTACCATATCTCTTAAACCTTATACCTATTTTCCATGAAAGTTTTATAGTAGATGCATGGGGTGGGATGAATAAAATCACTTAGTTTTAGGTTAAAATGCTTCACGATTTTTGAGAAATGAGACACCGTCATCTAAAGACGTTTTTAGATTTTATTTAGATTCATGAGTCATATTTGGATAAATATTTGTGTGGATGAGGGTTATAATGATATTCACTTTATATCAAAAAATTAGCTCAATCTGTCTTACTATTTAGGAGATATTAAAAAAATATAGTCGTTGTGCTTTTACGTTACTCTTTTGTGTTACACTTTTGGATAGTCAAATATCTAACCATTAGATTCGACTCCAGATATTACAAAAAAAATTTTGAAGATGTTGAAAAGTGGTCATTCGTTTCCAAATTTAGGGGATAAGCTTCATCAGCCTCTAACTACTCAAAACACTTGGAAACCTTTTCCAAATTGAATAATCCAACTCTTAGCTATTCAAGACTTCATTGCAACCAATTCATTTTAATTTTATATTCATGGTTTTATTTATAGAAACTAATCTTTGTATTTAGAAATTCCAAACTCACTAATTTGGATTTAATCTTATCATTGTAAATATATCAGGCATATGTAGATGAATTCACAAGGGGGGTTTGGGCAAGTGTGAGAAGAATTATTTTTGGCGCATATTTTAATTACTTTCTAAGTTTTAATGAAATTGGGGGATTGTAAGTACCTGGTTAAATCTCTTCAAATATTAATGTGATTTGGATCTCTTATATGTGTATTTCCTATTCTGTGAGTGTTATATTTCTTCCTATAATGTTTAAATGAAAAACTTGTTTCATAATTATTCTAATTAATGGTGGTTTGTTGCATTCATTTAGAACCTCCATAGTTCTTTTGTTTTTGTTTTTTGTTTTTTTGTTTTGTTTTGTTTTGTTTTTTGTTTTGTTTTGTTTTGTTTTTTGTTTTGTTTTGTTTTGTTTTTTGTTTTGTTTTGTTTTATTGTTTTTTGCTATAATAATTTTAAGATTCATTCATTGTTTGATGTCTTGACATGGTTATCTACTTTCTTTATTATTCTCACATCCGCAACTATTAATTGGCAGACAAAAGTGTTTCTATCTTGCCTTTGAATAACTTTTCCCAATTCACCATGCATTGACCATGTCATTGATCTTAGTTTTTACTAACTCCATGACCAATGGGTTTTTATTTTCCCTAACACCACACCTATAAACTATGCTATTTGCCAAATATCTAGCCATTGTTCTTCATTAAAACCAGCCTTTAGTGATTGAGTTAAAAGAGAGAACCCTCTCTGAAGTTGGAAGGGCTAGATTCCCACTTCCTAGTGGTTTGCAAAAATGTATTTTGATTCATGATTCTTAATCACTGGAATTGTATTTTTATTTATTATTATTCCAATATAAGTGGTGAATGTATTTCCTTGGTGGTAAGTAATGGGAAATTTTTGAATCTCTATTACTAGTTTAGCTTCCCAAGTGGTAGACCAGTAATAAAGGAAAAACAATCATGTATCCTTTTTTTTAAAAATTTAATATAAATTTCCTAATCCTACAAGAACAAGTTATATTTTTCCATGAAGATATACTCTTTATTTTCCTTTATCGCCGATAACAAGTATGTCTACAAAGGGTACATTTATGAAGCTCACATAAGCTTCCATTCATTTCTACCATATTGTTTATCGCAAGTATCCCCAACTCCCTTGAATCACGTGATTTGGTAGCTTTGATACCACTGATGCACATATTTAGGAGGGTCAATATCTATGAGTCTTGAACCCTAAGAGTGAGGAGAGAAAACAAACAATATTCCCTTAAACTACTCTTAGGAAAACATTAAACAAAACATACACATATTGAAAAACATATGAAAATAAGATAATTCTTTATTAAATGCTGAATTCCTTTTCACTACATTATGGTGGATGAATATGTACTTTTACAAGGTGAGGCCGATTATTTATAGTATTTACAGTGCCTTCTTGAGTTATAATAGCATGGGTGGATACTTTGGGTGGATGACATGGGTAAATAGTATGGGAGGATGCCACTTTCTATTTGGATCATTGAACCATGTTGGAAAATCTTTTGGTCCAATCCCTCGTGAAACATTACGTATTGGTCACTCTTGGCGCAATCATGCTACCAAGGTGCCTTTTTGGATTGGGGTGCAAGTCAAGGTGGCTATTGTAGTCTAGGTTTCAATAATTTTGTTGAACTTGTAATAGGCAAGAAACTCTATATTTCTTGAGGAAATTCTATATGGAATTCAGGCTAAAGATTTATGTCAACAAATTTGACATAGGAAAATATCAAGGGTGGGATCATGGATATACACAAGATAAAAATAATGATTGGTGCAAACTAACACTAGGTCCTTCTCCACTTAGAGGAAGGCCTAACCTTCCTTTCCAAAATCCTCTAGTAGTGTTTCTTATTCCTTTGCATCAATCTCTGCTCACTTTTGATAAATATTATAAGTCACTACTGGTGAGGATATTTTCGAAAAATCCATCTCTGTTTGGATGTACCTATGTAGACCACACTAGTACTTCAAAACCATGTGCCATTCAAAGTCTTTGATACCTAGTTTTAAGTAAAAACTATGGACAATATTGGTGTATTCTGGCACTGTCTTATATCCCTCTTGTCAAAGGGTTGTCTATCTCATATATTGGTCATCATAGTTGCCTACATGGGATAATTCTTCCTTAAGGGCATTGACAAAATATTCCCAAGTGGACCTTTCTTTGAATATCATAGACTCACCTTCTTAGTAATCTTCCCACCGATATTTTAAGAAATTTCCATAATTGTGGCTATTGGAAATTATTCTTCTACCTTATGCAAATTATTTGTATTAAAAAATTAATTACAACAAAGAATGAATAAAATCACTACTGTGATTTTCACCAATAATAATAGGAAATATGAAAATAATGCACACATAAAATTTAGACATTGATATTTTTAGACAATAGTTGTTGGAAAAACCCCATTGCAGGGAAATCATTTTTAAAAATGACAGTTTATATTATTAATAAATCTTCAAAAAATTTAGAATTACAAAGACTACTTCCCTCTCACCGGAAAATATCCAACAAACATTTATCTCCACTCCTAGAAAAAGCAAACTAGAAATAGAAATTTCCTTTTGCAACACAACTTGACCCAGTCTATGTAATTCACACCCCCTCTAACAACTCACATCAACAAAGTAGAAATGCACAAAACCTTATATGGAATTCCATAAACCTCCCAAAAATTATTCCAACAAATATACTTCCTCTAGCAACACACTAAAGCCACCCACACCTCCTCTGGCAATTGTCTTTGACAATTAGGAATTGAACTCTATCTTCAACAAATTGCAATAAGTAAAATGGAATTTCACACTAGAAGAATCAACCTCCCTCCTACAAAATAATTCTACCTACTTCCTTCACTTGGAATGTTGGAATCTATATGAATAATCTCTCTGGAAACCATCTCCTAAACTTGTCTGCTGAAACCCGACCGTTAGTGTCCTCCACACTATCACTGCGCTCTTATTATCACTACAATTCTTTCTTGAATTTTATATCTAAGGGCCACATTCATTTTATCTTATAGTCTCTTGTTGAGAAACCAGTGACCCTGATCTAATCCCAATTGATGGCTAAAATCATATTGACCCCTTCTCATGACTTTTCTAGAAGTATCTAGAGAAAAATTGATTTTGCCTGACTTAATCTAATTTAATTAACCACTTTTCCTAAGCTAGACTTAGGAAAATAATTAAAAACTAGTTAATTAATCTAACTAAGACATTTTCCTTACAATCCATTATGGGTCTTGGAGATAATTATCCTCCTATGTTCCTTAGCTTCATAGACACCAATACAGACTAAAGCACTTGTTTGAGCTACAAAATCTAACACTCCCTCTAAGCGAGGAAGGTGTTCTCCACTACTCCCAACTTATCCCTGAAGAAGACAAAATTTCCTTACTTAAGGATTTCGTCAAAATATCTGCAACCTATTGATATATGGAAACATACTATATTGAGATTGATTTACAATGTACAAAATATTAGATGAAGTGGTATCTGATGTTAATGTGTTTTTACTTATCATGGAACACTATATTTTTATATAGCTTGATCCAACTCTAATTATCATAGTATATACTCGTTGAATCCGTCCTTGAACTAAATAGTGACACTAGCAAGTTCCTAATCTAAATAGCTTCACATGTGGCCATCCTTGCTACCATGTATTCTTCCTCTATAGAAATCAATGACACATACTTCTAATTCCTACTCCACCAAGCGGTAACCCCTGATCCAATACTGAAGCAACACCGTAAGGTGCTTTTCCAATCCACTAAACTATAGTCTACATCTATATGTCCCATTAATATGACACTATCACCTTCGTTATATCTCAAACCATACTCACTTGTGCCTTGTAGATATCACAATTAATGTCTCACTATTATCTAATGTACTCCCTTAGGTTCCACCATGAACTCTTTGAGAGTATTTAATCAAAAGTAAATGTCTTGACTTGTATTGACCAAACACATGAGAGAGAGCCTATAAGTTGCCTATACAAGTTTCGGTCAGCTACTACATCCTCTTCTGCGTATATCTTTCTCTAGTTGGTAATCATAGGTGTAGAAATAGGTCTACATTCCTACATACTAAATCTTTTCAATATATCCATAGTGTATCTCCTTTTTCCAAGAAATATATCCCCATCTATCTTCCATAATTCTAGTCCCAAGAAATAATGCATCACTCTGAAATCTTTCATCTTGATCTTTACTATTAAGTCTCTCTTACAATCCTCTATGACACTGTTATAAATAGATCATCCACATATAGTATGAGAATGAGAAAATCACCTCCAACCATCAAATAGTAGAGGTTAGAATATGCCCCACTCTTCACGAAGCCAATCTATTGCAAGTAACTATTGATTTGACCATACTACACTTTGGGAGCTTGCATAAGTCCATTTAACACCCTCTTCAACTTTCAAACATATCCCTCACATGCATCTCAAGTCCTTCTAACAGATCAATATACACCTCCTCTTCTATAGCTCCATTTAGAAAAGTTGCATTAACACACATCTAGTGAATTTTCCATCCCATTTGCATTGTTAGACAGATAACTCTCTAATATAATTATATTTGGCCACTACAATGAATGTATCTTCATAGTTTCTGCTCTCCTTCTTAAAAAAAAAACCTTGTCTATGAACCTACAATTATACTTGTCCACATTACCATCTACAACCTATTTGATCTTATAGATCCATTTAGAGCCAACTACTGCCCTATCCACTAGCTTAGGTGCAACATCCCATACATCATTTAGTATGATGGAGTTGTACTTCTACACCATTGCATCCTACCACACTTGATGTTGTGCAACCTACTGATAGCTAGAAGGCTCCTTGTCAATTACCTTTGTTACCATTTCCTTATACATGCTATTCTGTCGACACTCCCTAGTGTTCGCTCTAGGAGCTCCCATGAACTCTTGTACATTTCTTAACGTCTGAAGCACCTTCCTATTTCTTCTTTATTTGGTTGTGGTTGGAGCTTCATATTCCTCATCCTTCTCCTACTATTCCATCTACTATGAACTCTCCCATGCACCAATACTGATCATTGTAATCATATTAATTCTCTGAGACCAACATCTCTTTTAAACTTTTGGAACTTCTACTCGACCACTGTAATCATTAGTTGGAAACTCACGAGATCTTCTCAAGGAATTCTCCTCCTTGAAGTTAGTCTCTCATTTCATGATGATCTCCCTGCTACAAGGAATGTAGATCATGTATGCCTTGGATATTTTGCTATATCCAACAAAATATCCCATCTTTACATTCAAATCCAACTTGGTGCACACATCATTTGTCATGTCACAATAAATGTACTACCTAAGAATCTAAAGTCTCCAAACTTTGTCTTATTTCATGTAAAATCATCCTCATATTTCATCTTCCCCAACACATTGTGAGGGTCTATTTTATAAATATACATTGCTATACTTCACAAGCCTTTGTGAAAAGAAATATAGGCATGTTCTAGTCAAATAACATCACCCTTGTTTCTCCATTTATCGACCTACTCGTTCCCTCTATGACTCCGTTTTGATGTGGGTTATATGGAGTTGTCCATTCCCTCTAGATGCCCTCTATTGCACAAAAACCAATGAATACCTTATCTCGTTAATCACATCCATTTTATATATGAAGAACCCTTATCTTTCTTCATATCATGTTCTATACAAGAGCCTTAAAGTCTTGGAAGCAACTAAAGTCTTTGTTTGTTGTCTTCAAGAAATAGATCCATGTTTTCCTCGAGAAGTTATTAGTGAAGGTTAAAAAGTACTCATAACACCCGATATATTTTATAGAGAACGGACCTCATAGATAAGAATGCATCAACTCAAGCCCACCCTTGGATCTACTATCACTCCTTTGGAATGTTGCTTCTGCAAATTTCTCAAGAATGCACCCTCTGCATGCATCATATAACATGCTGATTTCTAGAACTCCATTATGGTCTCCCTAAGAAATCTAAGTTCTTAATGGTGTATGTGTCCCATCATATGCCATAATTATCCCACATCTTTGCTATTGTTGCTGCTAATCAGTGTCTTTTGAGATTTGAATTGTAACTTGTATATCTTATCGCTCCTTTCTAGATAATTTGTTTCACCTTCTTCTAACTATGGTGTTTAATGTACACCTTCTACCCTACAAAATAAACATCGTACCCCTTGTCCTAAAGTGTAGAAACTGAAATCATTTTCATTCCTAAACCTGATATGTGTAACACATCTGTAACAATGTTACTCTTGCCTGACACCCTCTGAATGATGACAATACCTCTCCCAACAAGAGTACACTTAGACTTGTTCCCCATTCGAATCTAGAAGCCGATCTCGTCTTCTTGATAAATATAAAAGAATTCTCTAACACCGGTCATATGGCATGATGCTCCATTGTCAATATTCAATGCACTTGTATATGTAGAGCTAGAGAAGAAAGCAATGATAAAATACTCATCTTCTAGTCTTAAAGATAAATCCTCAATGTCCAATGAAGTTGTTGTCTACTGCTTCCCCTTCTTATTTTCTCCATTATTACAATTGGGACATTGAATGACATAGTGACCTTGTTGACTGTAACTAAAGCACTTGATTGTACTCAAGTACTTTATCTTCTTCTCTCCCTTGGACCATTTATTTGATCCCTTCTTGTCTATTCCCTTTCCTTCTATGGATAGGTTCTTTTCATCTTCATGTTGATGAGTTTTACCATTACTGGTGCCACTATTGAGGATCAAGCTAAGCTCCAGTTAAGTGGAATCACTCAATAGGAAATCCCAACATGATAGTGTATCCTATCCATTAATAACTTGAATGAAAACATTCCATTTCCTTGAGAATTCATTTAATGTGATCCTCACAAGCTCATCATCTTCTAGTATAATACTAATAGTTGCTAACACATCTCTCACTACTATGAGTTTGGTGAGATAACTCATATCATTTTCCACTTTGTTTGTCTTTGCATTTCTTATATTTTCTTTGAGGATCAACTTCTTGTTTATGGTAGCATGATTCATAACTACATCCAAAATCTTCTTCACTGTCTTTAAATCTGTGATATGAGCAACTATACGGTCCTTGAATCCATCAAGGATTATCCTCTTGGCTTTGACATCCTCTTTCTTGTATGTTGATAATTATGCTCGATCGGTTGGTACGTCTATCACACTAGTCACATACTCCTTCAGACCATTCTCCTCCAACAACAAGGGAAGTATGGATTTCTAGATGCCAGAATTAGAGGCTCCACCTAACTTGTCTTGATCTCTCAAACCTATTGAGGCCATCTTTGGAAACTCTTGAGAAACTGAACAAAAATCAACTAAATCTAGAGAGGTTTGCTTTGGGTTTTACAAGCCAAATTTTCCATTCATGTGCCTTGCGTTGATTTACACCTGCAAACCTTTGCACGTTATATCTTCTTTGGTACTATCTGAAATTTCCCTAATTGAAGTTACTGGAAATTATTATTCTATCTTAAGCAAATTATTTATCTTCAGAAATTAATCAAGGCAATGAACGAATAAAATCACTATTGAATTTTTCACCAATACTAATAGGAAGTAAGAAATAATACATGCATATAAAATATAGACGCTGATATTTCTAGACAATTATAGTCTCTAGAAAATCCCTAGTGTGGGGAGACTAGTTCTGCAGATGAGGGTTTATATTATTAATAAATATTTAGGAAATTTAGAATTACAAAAAATTCTTGCCTCTCACTAGAAAATATATAAAAAAACATTTTTCTCCACTTCTACTGGAAAAATCAAACTAGAAATACAAGGTTTCCTTCTACAAAGCAATATGGCCCACTCTATGTAATTTACAGCTCCTCCACAACTTGTGCTAGTAGATTGGAAATGTGCATGACCTTCTCTTGAACGCGCTCAATCTAAAATTTTTGTTTTGATAAATAAACTAACTCCAACAACACACTCATTCAACTTGCACCTCTTTCAAAAACTGTCTCTAACAATTGGAAATCAAACTGTAGCCTCAACAACTCGCATTGGGGAAACTAGAAATTTACACTAGTTGATCAATCTTCCTTTTGCAAAATAATTGAACCTCCTTCCCTCACTTGGAATGATGTATTCTCTATGAATAATTTATCTGTAAATATTTTCCTTAATTTCTTCATTGAAAACTTGTTGTTAGTGTCCTCCACACTATCATTGCAGCCTTATTATCATTGCAATTCTATATCTTGAATGTGATGTCCAAGTGCCCATTGATCTGCTCTTATAACCTCTAATTGAGCAACCAATGACCATGATCTAATCTCAGTCGGTGGATAGGATCATGTTGAATCCTTCTCATGAATTTTCTAGAAGTCACTAGAATAAAAATAATTTTTTTCTCAATTAATATGATTTAATTTACCACCTTTCCTAAGTTAGACTTAGGAAAATAATTAGAAACTAGCTAATTAATCCATTTTCCTTAGAAATTTTCCAAGTCTTGGAAATAATTATCCTATTGTGTTCTTTAGCCTCATAGACACCAATAAAGACTAGAACACCTATCTCACCTACAAAAACTAACATATTTGATGCGAGGAAGGGCTTTAGAAGTGCAAAGATGATATTTTCATTGTTGATTTTTTTTTTGACATAGAAATATCCATTTAATATATTTAACCATTTCTCCAAAGCATTTGCATCTATTTTACCTTCAAACACAAGGATATTATAGTTAACATGTACCTTGAACAACTTCACACCTTCAAAATTGCCACTATTTGAAAGTTCCTTGATTGTTGTTGGAAGTTCTCAAAGTATATGGGGAACATTTTCCATCATCTCATTCCTATATTGCAAGAGTGATTCCTCAAGCAACTACTTGGAAGGATTTCCCAACCCATCATATCTCTTTTCTTTGGTCATAGGAAACTTCCTATGTCGGTGAGAGTAATTGTTTGCAAGTGAAATTAGCTAGAGACCCAACTCTTTGTACCTTGAGTTCATTAGGGACATGCACCAAGAAATTATGAGGAATTAATTTATCTGATACCACTAATTTTGGTTGTACAAATAATAAAATCAAAAGAAATAAATTAAATGCAACACATGAAGAAATATAATAGAAAGCACAATGGTATAATGAAAACCCAAGTTCTATTAGTAAATGGAATAGAAGAATACTATACAACACAAACTAGATAGAATGGTGGTAGTTATCTTTTAACAAAGAGAGATGCCTGCTTTGCACATTCACAAAGGTTATTGCAAGAGGCCAAAAGAATTACCTTTTGACATAAAGAAATAATTCTAGAGGTCCCAAACACTAACTCTAAAATATGCAATATGAAATGGTATACGTGACACAATGTGGTTACTTGGTACAACAACTTCTTTAGGATGTAACTTTTGCATAAAATATCCATTTTGAGCTCACAATAGATTGTTGGAAAGAATTATTCGAGGACTACATCATTTAGTCCGTCAAAATGACCCTAAAATTTTGGAACCCAAAATGATAAAATAATTGACAAAAAAATAAAAAAACTATTGAAATTGTAGAAGAAATGGATTGTCACTAATATCCATCTAATCAACTTATGCTATAATTTTTTTCACACACACACACACACACACACACACACACACATATATATTTCCATAATTTATCTAATTATTATATATATCAATCATTCACCACATAAAACATCACTAAAACAACATATGAAATTCTATAAAATTAACCACAAATATTTCTATCATATTATAACAAACTACTCTCATATTTCAATTTCTTATTTAAGTATGTGAACCCTTAACTTCAAACTCATACAAAATTATAAACCTAACCTTCTCTTCCCTCCTCTCACATGGGAGAAGATATTATCTCTTGAGTTTGTTCCATCCTAATAGGGGAAAGGAGCCCAAACTGACTTCCTTGGCTCCATCCAGCCCAACCATCTACCATAATTCCATTACGAAGCTTCTATTGCTAGAAGTGTCGACTCCATATTTAAAAAACTTGCCAAAAGAGGATCGACGCAACTGGAAAAGGGCTCAGTCACTCCGTATGACACTAGGGTTAGTTTTAATCTCTGCAAATTAGCATGAGGAGGAAACTGGTTAGTAGCATCGGTCTTGTAAACTAGGATAAGAGGAATATTCTTGGGAAATGATACAATGGGGAATTATTCTTCTCATGAAGAGGGACATACTGGGAGTTTCTTCATGATGGGAAAGCATGTCGAGTTCACTATAGGGGTCCTCTAGGATCATGTACGGGGAGTATAGGGACAGTGAAAAAATGTTGTGTAATAGATGCCCCTAAAGTGTGAAGGCCAAACTAGAGTGAGGGGTGAAATGATTTAAAAGTGGATGTGGGAATCGGAGTCCATCGTCGGAGTCCATCGTCAGAAAACTGGAGTCATTTAAATGGATCCAAGGAATGGGCATAGCCATCCAATAAAAAGTATGATAACGAAACCAAGGTATGGTTGCAACCATCCAATAACAAGGAGGATAACATATAAAAACTCATGGTATGTTTGCAACTATCTATATATAAGAGACATGTATATCAACATGATCATGTCACATCGACTCACAACCTGGACTGGTGTGATATAAGATGAGGGTCTTGTGCTCCAAACGACTTTATCAAAGCACAAATCCTAACATGCGAATGAATGTGTTGAAGTCAAACATGCTAGAAATTCACTTGATTAGTGGTTAATGATGTGAACTGTTAACAAGCATGAGAGAAACGACCAATAATGAAAATGGATCTCAAGGTACTCGTAGCACAGTTCACGTAATGTGAATAGAGTAATTGATCTCTAACACCCGAGAAATCACGCAATTGAAAGCCAATGATGTGAGCTTGTTGTCAAGTGTGAAGAACTTGCTATTAGGGCATGCAAGCTCTAAGGTACTAGAAGGGAGTCTCTCAGCTAGCTTCCTAGATAATGAGCTGAAGTTGAAAGAAAGTGACCATGTCGAACGAGGGGCATGATGCATCCCACATCATCGAGATGAGACAAAGGGATGCAAATGATTTCAGATGATACAAAGAATCATAAGTAAGTGTAACTGCAGAAGGACTAACTCTTGAACATATCGGCGACACAACTCCAGAGTTTGGCAACTTTTGGATCCATAAGATCAGTGGTCATGATGGCGTGGCAAAGATCAAATGGAAGGAAAAAATGAATGGCCCAACCCAGGAAGGTGAATGATGAAAATGACGATATCCCAACTTGCCATAAAGCAGAAAGTGTCATGTTGAAGAGTGAGTTGCTGACACAACTGATAGAATTTCCAATTTTCCCCCACCATTTTTGGCAGGAACCCAAATTATTTTGTATCACAAGCTTGAAGGGGATAACATGTTCTTGCACTATAAGTTCATCCTTAGGACGAATCCAACCTAGTAATTTTAATGAGCCCTAGGAAGGAGAAGCTCATGTTCATCATGGCAACAAATCCAATGTTGTTTAATGTTTTATCGAGTCTAACAAATGGGTAACTTGGTATCTTTTTCATGTTTAGAGAGTTTGAAAAAGACATGGAAAAGAAAACTCCACATGGTCCCTTTTTGTATATTTGCATGTCTCAAGCCTAAAAAGGTAGAAAACAATACTTGAGAGAACCGCTTGACCATTTTAGTCAAGGACTGGTACCTTTTCCATAAATAGTTCATCCCAACCCGAAAAAGGGGTAAACATATACTGGGCAAACGAAGTTTCCCAGCCTTTAACGAGTTCAAAACAATAAGAGCTCGACAATATTTTTGTGTTTAAAGAGTCGAAAAAGAGCTTGAAAGAAGACCCCCCAATTTTATACTCTTTTATGAGTCAAAAAGGGAAAAATACTCGACGATATTTTCATTTGAGTTTTACGAGTTGATAAAAGAGCTTAAACCCGACTCCAGTATCATCATCGATAATCCCTCACCTATCGCTGCACAAAAGGTAAATGCATTATCCAGTCTCTGAGGAAAAATAGGTCAAAAATAATTTTAAAACCCTAATATTTCATGAAAAATGAATAAAAGGAGAAAAAAATAATTATTATGTACCATTTACCATTTTCCTTTGTGTGAAGAACTTTTTACCCAATTGTGCCATATTTTTTCTAGAGTAGATTGCAGGAGATTCGGGAGGCCATTTGTCGAGTAGTCAATTGCAGGTACAAGCCAAGACCTTAGGATCTATTTTCATGCTTATTTTACCTATTTTTAACCATTCTTTGGATTTTTTGAGGAGGTCTTGTCAAAAAAATTTCACCCTCAGTCGGTGCAATTTCTGACCACGAAATCACACTGATTGGGGGCTGTGAAGATCATCAAGCACACCGTCGACACTACTGTTTTTAAAATAGTCACACCAGCACCATGAACAAAATAATTTCAAGTTTTTTCCTAATTTTTCCATTTGAATCCAAATTTCTCTAGCCAAAGGTATTTATTAACTTGATTATATGGTTTTTGTAGGGAAAAAATTGTGAAAAATGGTGGATTGGAAGGAACACGAGCATGAGGATATTGACACTCAAGTAATGGTAGACCCAAATTGCTTGAATTCTCTAAGGAACTCTAGGCACCTCTAATTCTTCCTTACACCCGGTCAATTGGCTCAACTCAAATTTCTATGGTATCTGATTAGTCTCTAGGACACGAATCAGAAAGTTTTCATGATTCGTGACCAAGAACTGGTTGGAAAATTCAGACATTTATTTCATCATAGGACTGTTCCGAAGAGGGGAGCCAACCAATCTATATGGGTCAAGGCTGATTGGGGAAAGTGTGACCATGTTACTTGCATAACAATGCCTAGAAGCACTCAAATAAAAAAGTGGCAAGATCGAGATTATGACTGTTTGGGATCTTGTGCTGAGAGTGTTATTGTTGACCATAAATAGAGTGTCTGAGGTACAAGCGCAACATGATACCAACAACTCAAAGTTTCAGTGTGCTATCAACTATACGACGCCAACTATCTTCAATTGGGTGGAAGCTATGAAGGTCGACATGAAGTGCCAACTATCAAAAGCTAGGGCGAGGAACCTGAAGTAGTTCTGCTATGGGTCTATTCTAGTGACCTTCTTCTTGGAGCGGGTTTTGTTGTTCCACTACCAGCTGGCTGAGGTGGAACCTCCATTTCCATGAGACCCACGAATGGTCCGTTGGAGTGTGTTGATGCCCAAGATTATCGGGGGCCAACAAATGTCCTATAAGACTGCCTTATTCTCATGGCTACGATGACAATTGATTGTAGTGGAGGATTAGCCTTACATCAGTACCGATTTCTGCGGTGATCTAGATATGCCACTCCTAGAGGGCAAGGATTATGATGATGGAGGTGAAAAAACAAACCATTTTAATTTTTAATTTTATTTTTTTGTTTTTGAGCTATTTGTGTTCATGACATTTTGATTTTATGAGCATAAATGATGGACGAGAGCATCCTGTCGGGACATCCCCGATTTTTGGGCTCATTGCTTGACATTTCGAGGTTGCTCGTTATCAGGAAGGAAGCGACAATGAGGAGGAGATCATGCGAAACCTCAAGGGATTTACCCATGGTATCCCAGACTATGCCTGGATGGGTGATGTCCCACGCTAGTATCAGAGGCATACAATGGGGGTATTAGATCGGATCTGCCGACTGTTGAATCGCGTAGTTCAAGCAGTTACATGATACCATGAGAATCATGTTGTTTAGTGCATAGGTCTAGCATTTCACATTTTTTAGGCTTGCGAGCCACAGTTGTATTTGAACGTATGTATTATTTTTTGGGGTTTTGATGTATGACAAACATTATTGACATATATATATATATATATATATATATATATATATATATATATATATATATATATATATATTTCCTTGCTTACTATAGTACAAATGTTTTGTGTTTTGAGTTTTTACATGTTTTGCAAATGTCTATCCAATGCATAATTAGCTAATGCATCTATTAATATATTCATGTGTCTAGGAATATGATGATATATAATGTGATCAAAATTTCTCTCCAGTAGATGAATATGTAGATACATTCTCAATATCTAAGGGATTTTGATGGAATGTTTCCTGTTGGGTTGAAGGATGGCACGATGTGAATGAAGGTTGACAACCAATTCTCGGATGCCAAGAGCGATAGCTTCTGACAACAATTTGTTAACTATGCTATACTCAACGATGTTATTAGTTGTTTGACCTAGAAAAATACCTTAAATAGCAATCAAGTCATCATGGGGATCATAAATGGCCATGCCGCGAATGATAGATTCCGGTAAGTATGACAAGCACCATCAGCGAAACTAATGTGAGGAGACACTGACATTTGCAAAGCAGGCATAAACATAATGAGAAGGAAGGCTGCTTGCAAAAAAACACAACAAGCCACACTGTACAAAAATGAATAACACGCTATTGTACAAAAGTAACCATGCAAGATGACCTAGGCATAGTAATTTTTGGGAAAGTCCATGCTCAGGCTCGGGTAATCAATCAACATAGATGAAAACTAGAGTTTTACCATTGACATGATGAGTAAGCATTGACTCGGCCAAATAATAGAGTAGAACTCATATAAGGCTGTGTCCCCATGCCCCTTAGGTGAGGGAGGGTTACGTGTTAGAAGATAACAACCCTATTGCGATAATGGGAGATCGATAAAAGTTCGGGGAGGGAGAAAAACTTGAACCTATGAAAAGGTGGCCTTAGTTAAAAGATTTTGATAATGTCAGGAGAAACTGGCATGTCAATATGCAGTAGAGAAGAGAACTTCTCGAGACACATAGAAATGACTTTCGGGCTAGGCAAGAACGAGGAACAATGATGAGTGCCATTCCAAGGTACTTCCTCCAGAGACATTACTTCCATGATACTCTCATCAGAAAGAAAAGTCTCGACTAAGGGATCAGGAGATTCCGAAGAACCAAGCCACGTGGATTGATAATATGGATCGAGAGATGTTCTCAAAATAGGATGATTAGAGGACACCAAAGGGGAAGCCGAAGCAATGTCCATGTAATTAATTTCAGTGGAATTTAATGGCATAATGTTGCCCCAAATATCAACAAGATCCAGCGAGTGAATGACCCACAGATCAGACTTGACCAAATTCATGTTGACATAGGCAACATGAGGAGGTGGGAGTGGAAAACTTCCCATCAAGGTAGGATCTTTAAAGAGTCTTGCCCCCACACTCTCATAAGGAGCACTAGTTAGCTTTACATACATAACATTTCCATCCAAGGAGGAAGAGGCAAAGAAGGATAGCTGGTCGACTGTGACTATCTTCCCTTGATGGGGAAAATGAATCACATGGAAAAGGGAGGAGGCTACAGTATGCACAACATGGTTCCAACTCTGTCCGAGTAGTAGATTGTAATTTAGATTAGCATCAACGATCTCTACTTCAACATGTACTGTATCACCCTAAAAAGTAATGGCAAGGTTGGGAAGGACACGGAATGGTCGCGAATCATGTCTATCAAAAGATTTTAGAGTGTTAGGGGACTGGTTCAGATTAGGAGAACCAATTTCCTCCCAACAAGCGACAGACATGATGCAGGTAGAAGCACCTTCATCGATGACGGTCCTATGAATGGTTTTCTCATTTATGATCACCTAAATGAGAAAGGAAATTTAATGAGGTAAACGGGGAATGTAGCTTTCTAGGTCAAATCAAATGAGATTAGAGTCAGCTGGATCAATACCCCAATAACCGACAATAACAATTTTGCTGAGAAGGACAGCTTTGAAGGACCTTGAGAGCAGACATAGCTGATGGCACTTGAGCCAAATCTTCAACAATGTTATAATGCTGAGCACCTCGAGCATTGGGATTGTATGAGGAGTTTTGTAGCACACCTCGAGAAGGTGGTCAAATGGCAGAATCAGGATTAGGTCGCTTTATATGGAGAGGACCAAAACTGGATAGGGAAGAAGAAGACAGGTTTGATGATATTCAATTCCAATGAGAAATCATATTTCTTTGATAATAATGTTTCTTCTAAATCTCCCATAATAATTTTTGATAAGAGTTGTTTGGTTGTAGGAGAGGGATCAGGGGGAGGTTGGAAGAAAACAATAAAAGCCTCGAGGCATTCACGACTTGTCTCGACAGCTCTGATGGGAAACACTAATACAGTAAATGGACCCCTTTTGTTTGTGCCGCCTCCACCGATAGAACCATAGGCCAACAGTCTTCAAATATGATTCTAGGGTTTTGGTATAGTAGATTTGAGTTTCTTCCTCTTTATAGTGTAATCTTGCGTGGGCCATACCTTTGCTAGATTTCGATATGGATATGGGGAAAGTTGGTTTGTGTATAAGGTTCAGAGTGTGTTGGTAGAAGTAGTAAGGGTAAAAATATTAAGTATTGGATATCTATGTTATGTCGGAGGAGTTGAGTTGAGTTAAATTAAGATAAGAAAATCAAGCTAAATTTAATATTAGAAGTAAAGTTAGTGTGAGTTTACATGGATGAAGTATTTAGCAGAAGAAAAATAAAGTTTAGTTATAGATTACCTGATTATGTTTGGTTAATTCATTGTAATCTGAAGCATAAAGAAACAACTTGGTGGATGGTGGATGTATATGTGAAAACATTTAATGAAAAATATCTTTATTGAAGTAAAAGCTCGTGTATTTATCCTTGTGTTTGTATGTTTATCCCCTCTAACAACCATGTGTGTTAAGCTGGATCACTGTTTTTCTCTCCACGTGTATAATGGCTTTCAAGTTCATATTAAAAGATCAATATCCGGTTAGATGCTTTCAAAACTTAAATGGCATCTAGCTTACATCATTGCATCTGACACATGGATCTTTAGGTTAAATCACATTATTACCATTTTTGAATTTTCTTTTAACTTGAATTATAGTTTTCATTAATTAATAACTTTTCATACTATGAAGTGTTTTTGTACGAGATTTTCTCACTGACCTCCCTATCAGAGCATAGACATGTCTGCTTAGAGCATTTACGACTTTGTTCTCTTTTTTTTTTATGTGTTTTATTTGAAATTGAAACTCTCTAAGGAAGGTTAACCACTTTTCTTTTCTAGCATTTAAATCAGGTTGGTTAAGGAAATATTTCAAATTGATGTGATCTTTTATCAAAATGAACTTCTTTCTTGATAAATAGTGCTTCCACATTTTTAGGGTATGTATCATTGTTAATCATATACATCATAATTTTGTTCGTGTTTTTTCAGCTTTCTGAACTCATAGGCTATTACTGCATTTTCCTACATCAACACCCCCCGAGTCCTTCCAAACAAGCATCAGTGCAAACAATAAATTCCTTATTTGGGTTTGCAATTTTTAATATAGGGGTTGTTGTTAATAATTTTTTTAACTTGTGAAAACATTCTTGACATTTGACTATCCATTCAAACTTTATTCCCTTTTCTTGCAAGGAGGTAATATGATAAGCTAATTTTGAAAAAGCTTCTACAAATCTCCAATAGTATTCTGCAATTCCTGTAAATGAAAAAACTGCTGACACATATTTGGGTGTGGGCCAATTCAAAATCGCCCTAACCTTTTCAGGGTCCATAGATAGTACTTGCTTGGAAATAATGTGCTTTAAATGTTGAAATTTGGTACCGGAGGACAAGTGGTTCCCTTAGGCTTTGATCTTTGGCCTAGGGAAAGTGTCCAAAAGATTTTAATTTTTCTCCTAAAGTGACTTTATAACTTTTATAAAGTTAAAATCTAATTTAAAAGTGACTTTAAGTGATAAAGTTACTAAGTCTAATTTTAAAGTGACTTTTATAAAGTCAATGAAAAATTAGAAAGGAAAAGTGACTTTGGAAATAAATGACTAAGTGGGTCTTTATTAAAGTGGGTGAATTAAAAAATAGAAAGTGAGATTTAAATGAGCATTTAATCTCAGCCATTGATCTAAATCTATTTCAGCCATTGAATTAGGGATCACCCAAAAGTCACTTGGATCACCCAAAAGTCATTTGGAGTTATATTAAGGGAAGAAAAGGAGGAAAAGATCACATTCAATTCATTCTTTCATGAGCAGATTGGGAGAAGGAGAGCAAGAGAACAAGAGAGATTTCTGGACA
>APFE030058498.1:102158-129062 GCA_000404065.3 Pinus taeda
AATTTCTAATTTCCCTAGCTCTAATAAAGAATGTTTAGCCAACATGTGTCCATGCAGGTCGCTCTAGGTTGGGGTTAAGATTCTATGTATAGAAATAAATAGATTTTAGATGACATATATAAAGAAGAAAAATTAAAAAAAAGTTAAAAAGGCAGAACAAAATAAAAGGTAAAATTGATATTAGAAAATTTCTGTTTTTTCAATCTTGAAACAAGTAACTTAATTTTAAGTAATTAGTTTTTATTTATAGAAGGATTGATGTTTTGGAGAGAAAAGATGAGTAAACATTTGTTTAGATAATTTATTTATAAGATTGTATTTTTTAACATCATTCAAAATAAATTGTGGAAAAAGATTAATAAAAAAAATGTTTTATCTATTGATTATAAATTTTTTTGCGAATAAATTTTTTCAATTCGAAATTTTTATCAAATCGAATAAAATTCGAATTCGAATTCGAGCTTGATAACTATGATTTCAACCTTCATATTCACTCATATAAAACCTTCATATTCGCTCATATAAAAAATATAACTTAAAACTCCATAACTGTTCGTATAAAACGTACAAAAACTTCATATTCGCTCATATAAAAAATATAACTTAAAACTCCACAAGTGTTCGTATAAAACGTATACTTGAAACTCCATAACTGTTTTGAATGCTTATATTAAACTTGTTTAATAAAAATGCACGTTATTTCTATCTTAAATTTTACTCAAAAGATTATAACAACTAAGTCAAAAGATTATAACAACTTTACTATTACTAGGTCAAAGAATCATAAAGATTATAACAACTTTAATATTACTAAACCAAAGAATTTTAACTCCAATACTTTGGTGAACAATTCGTTGCCCTAACAGTTTTCCTACAAATTTTATTTTAACCTTAAATTGGTTATCCCAGTTTTCATTTGTACAAAGGTGCACGCGCAGCGAATTTCACGTATTACATGCATATAAAATGAGTTAATTTAATTTACATTTTCATGATTGGACCTTCTCTTAATTTTGTATCATAAGAATACCGTAATCTCAAAAGGGACATTTCAACAAACTAAGACTAAGGGCGTGGTTGGCTCAATAATAATAATAATTATAAAATGAAGATCAAAGACCAAGGTTACATCCAACTTTAAGGGTGGATAATTTCAATTTTTTTTTTTTTTTTTTTTTTTTTTAATTAAAAAAAAACTTAATCAAGATAATGTAAAGTCCGGTCACCTCAGAGTAATAAAGAATGCATATCTTATAACAAATAATTATAATATAATTTAACTTATAATTAAAATAGGTTTTTTTTCTCGGTCACTAAAATATACACCACCGTAAACAGATTGATTCAGTCCACTCTGAGAGAGTCTCACTACTCTCTTGGGCCGAGTTCGATCGTAAAGAAATAGCCATCTTTTCCGGATATCAGTGGGAATGGGAGGTTTGGGATATTTGTATTTGTATTAATTAAAAGAGTAATCAGTGGCAGTGGGAGGTTTGGGATATTTGTATCTCTTTTAATTAAAAGAGTAACTGAACAATTTCTTGATGTTTTGTTTTGTAGATTTGTAAATTTGAAAATATAAGCTTTGTTTTCCACCTGAGAGAAAACTTATCAAAATTTAATTGTCAAACAAATAGTGAATTACCCCATTGTTAGCCACATTAATTTATTAATGCGGTGGCTTCTCCTGCGTCAGAGTGAACATAGTTAAAGTCACAGCATCTCCATGAATCTATTTATAGCAGAGAGTCATTTAATATCACCATAATCTTAAATCCAAACAAAGCGCCTTCATTATCTATGGTTATTCGGACAAATGTTGTTCATGTCACTTATGTTTACCACAACAAAGCATACAAACCCAAACCATCATTTAGCTTATGTGCTCTCCAGTTTAAGAACACGATAAGGTTTAAAGAGACGCCATTTATTCAGGTGCAATCTAATTCCAAGGGCCTTAAAGTTTGACCTATTTCAACATCACAACATGATCAATAAAAAGAAATCTAAACTAATGGCATCTATGTAGTTATTCAAATTAAAATAAATTATAAAGTACATATCAATATAGAACTATAGAGATCGATATCAATATAGAACAATAGAGATCGATATTTACTAATAGTAAGATAACAACGTAGAGATAGTTAAGATAATAACATTTTTATATATTAGTAAGGAAGCTATTTATACGTGAGATCTTAGTCTAAATATAGAAATTAGAGCGAAGGAAGTTAATGAGGGGCACTATGCATTGTCAATATGAAGTGGATGCATTTGGTGACATGTTTGGTAACATGTTCTAGGGGTGGAACGACAATTATGCTGTGTGAAGTTTGTTTTATGATCATTCGATATTCGTTAGACGCTCGGAAATACAAGCATATATGGAGATGACATTTAAGTTTGTTTTGAGTATGATTTTTTTGGAATTAACGAGAAATTGTTACAATTATGAAAAGAAATGGCAATAGAAGTTCAAGATGAGATGAATTAATTTAAATTGTTTTTTGTTTGGTGGAAGTTGTGATATTGAAGGCTATTTATAAGTAACTTAGTATGTATAGAGATATGTTTACTCATTCTTTTTACTATCTTTTTTGGTTTTGTATTTGGAATGTTTATCATATCTATTATGGGTGGTTTCCATGTTTTAGGTGACCAAATAGAAGGGTCTCCTCTAGTATTGATGTCCTTGTTATCAGACATAATTCGAGTCTATGGATTATCTATGGAATTTCATAATTTGAGTCTGTGGATTATCTATGGAATTTCATGGTTTCAACACTATTGGTGCATGGTTTCGATGTGGAGAAATTCAATGCTCTGGTCCCAAGGTAACTTTAGTTTTCATTGGTTTCATCATGAATTTCTCAATTTTAGTTGCAAATTTCAAGTTTTACTTCATAGCCATTTGGATTTTGTTCTAGCCGAATGGTGATATTAGTAATTATAAGTCTTAGTCTCTTAGTTGTATCCTTTCCCAGCCCCTTTTCGAATCCTCTACAATAATGTCTCCACTTCTAATTTCCCTTATCTAGAAATCTCCGTAAGCTTCTCCATCGTGGAATTTCAGCCCTTGCACCCTTGGTCACTAAGTTATGTCCTTTGGCCACTGGATTATCTATGGAAGGTCAAATATTCAACACCCTCCTTTTTCTATGGAGCTCACTATCACACTCTCTGAGTGCTGCCCTGACTCTCCCCCCCCCCCCCCTCCCCTCCCCATGGCTATATGTTGATCATCTTCGGGTCAGAGAGGTGGCAGAAGAGGAAAATTAGCCCCTTTATGGGCCAAGTTACCCTTCCACCTTCCTCCTCGCAAAATCAAGCTTAAGAAACAACAAGATAAGCTATGGATTGCTTTGTAGACATTATTCTTGAGGTGGTGAGGCACACCATAGTAGAAGTGGAAGAAGAGGTCTAATAGGAACATAGGTTTAATCTTGACTAGCATGTTGAAAGGGAGACAAGGAAACAAATCCTTGAAATAACACTTCAACCAAGTCTCGACAAACCTCTTACATGTATGTGGTCAATTTATATTGGCACATTCAAAATCTTATTAGAAGAGCTTTCATTTAACAATCTTACACTTAGTAGGAGATCATGTTCTACATGGCATAAATGATGGAAAAAATTGAAAGGCTAGACAAGAATGTCACTATCTTGGTCAAAAATCAAGAAAACATTACGTTTTCTCCACTAATGGAGATAACGACTCTCTTCCACCAATCAAAATGAAATCTCACACAACATGTAATGATTAAGTGAGCTAGTTTACTATATTATATTTTTTGCAATGACATTGTTTTGACTATGATGCTCAATCACTAGAAATTTATTTTGATTAGTTATCCTTCCAATAAGCGATAGAATTATTTCCTTAGTGATAGTTAATGTGAAAATTTTGAATCTCTGCTATTGGATTGACTTCCCAAGTGGTAGACTGGTAGTAAAGGAAAAAAAATCATGTATCCCCTTTTTTGAAAGTTAATATAAAGTTCCATACCTTATAAGAAAAAATAAAAATTTTCTATAAAACTCTATTCTCTACCAACTGGTACATTTATGAAGCTCACATGATCCTCCATTAAATTTTTAGTGTATTGTTTATCACAATTCTTCTTTGCTCCCTTGCATCACGTAATTTGGCAGCTTTGATACCACCACGTCAAATCTTTGGTTGGGCTAAGATCTAGGATTCTTGAATCTTGAAAGAGAGGACATAAAAAATACAATATTCCCTTAAACGACTCTTACAAAAAATATGAACAAAAAATACACACAGTGAATAACATATGAAAAGAACAAAATTCTTTATTAAATGAAGAAATCCTTTTCACTATATTGTGGTGGAAAAATCTATCCTTTTATAAGGTGAGATCTGTTATTTATAGTATTTTTAGTGCATTCTTGATTTACAATAACATGGGTGGATACTTTTGGTGGATACCATGGGTGGATACTTTTGGTGGATACCATGGGTGGATGACACTTTCCATTTAGATCATTGAACCATGTTGCAGAATCTGATGGTCCAATCCTTACTGCAACATCACCTATTGGTCACTCTTGGCATAATCATGTTACCAAGGTGTTGCATTGGATTAGGGTGCAAGTCAAGGTAGCTATTGTAGTCTAGGTTTCAATAATGTTGTTAGCCCTATAATAATGAGGTACCTCTATATTTCTTGACAGAATTCAGAGTGGAATTAGGATAATTTTTTACATCAACTACTTGGACGCAGGAAATTTTCAGGGTTTAGATCATGGATCTACACAAGATAAATTTAATGCAACCTAACACTAGCTACTCAGTCACTTAGAGGAAGGCATAAACCCCCTGTCCAATATCCTCTAATAGTGACACTTATTCCTCTGCTTCAATTTCTAAATTTTGACAACAAATTGATAAGTGCATACATGTGAGGATATTTCCAACAAATCCATCTCTATTTGGATGTAACCATGTAGATCACTATAGTACATCAGAACTAGGTTCCATTTGATGTATCTGATACCTAGCTTTAAGAATAATGTATGGAAAATATTGGTATACTCCGACACTACTCGGTCTCCCACTTGTTAGAGGGTTGTTTGTCTCGTATATTGGCCATTATAGTTCCCTACAAGGGATAATTCTTCCCTAAGGTCATAAACAAAATATTCCCAAGTGGATTGTGCCTTGAATATCATAGAATCATTTTCCTAGTAACCTTCCCACCAATCTTTGAGACAAGGATAGTATTTCGAAGTGCAAAGGTGATCTTTTCATTGTTGGATTTTTTCTTGACATAGTAATACACCTTTAATAGATTTAACCATTCCTCCAAATAATTTGTATCTATTTGACCTTGAAACACAAGAATATTAAAGTTAACTTGTATCTTGAGCAATGTCACACCTCGAAAATTGCTACTAGTTGAAGGTTCCTTGGTTGCTGTTGGAAATATTGAAATGATATGGGAAAAATCGCCAATCATCTCATTCTTCTATTGCAAGAGTTCTTCCTCAAGAAACAACTTGAAAGGACCTCCCACCCCATCATCTCTCTATTCTTCTCCCATGGGTAATTGCTTGAATTCGTGAGAGCAATTGTTCCCAAGTGAAACTAGCTGCAACTCTCTGTACCTTGACTTCATTAGAGACATGAACTAAGAAATAACAAGGAATAGATTGCTCAGATACCACTTATGTGGGTTGTACAAGGAATAATATGAAAGGAAAGAAAGGAAGCACAACACATAGAGAAATATACTAGAAAGCAAAATGATATAATAAAAAATCAAATTCTATTAAGGAATGGAATAGAAGAACACTATAGCACACACATTGGCTAGAATGGTGGTAGTTATCTTTTAACAAAGAGAGATTTCAACTTTGTACATTCACAAAAGTTATTATAAGAGGCCAAAAGAATAACCCTTTCACAAAAATAAAGATCCTAGAGGTCCAAAACCCTAACCCTAGAAGATGAAATATCAAAAAGTTTGTAGGATACAATGTGGCTAGTTGATGAAATATCCAAACGTTTGTAGGATGCCATGTGGTTAGTTGGTACATCAACTTCCTCAAGGTGCAAATTTTGCATAAAGTATCCATTTTGGACGCAGAATAAATTGTTGAAAATAAATATCCAAGAACTACTTTGTTTAGAGCCTCAAAATGACCCCAAAAGTTTCAAACCCAAAAATCATTAAAAAATTTAAAAAAAAATAGAGAATGGTTGAAACTGTGAAAGCTATACCATGAATATCCACCTACATCAAGTTATGCCAAAAAACATTTGAGAAATATAAATATATATACAAATTATATCATCGTTCCCCACATAAAATATGAGTAAAACAATATATAAAGTTATACAACATTAATCACCTAAAACATTATTATCTTGATATAAAATATTTCAATCACAATATAATATAAAATTTTATAAAGTTAATCACACAAAAGATTACTACCTTACATAAATATACTTCGATCACATTATAACAAAATACTCTCTCAATTATTTCAATTTATTTTATAAATATTTCATCCTTAAACTTTACGCTCATACAAAATCATAAACTTAACCTTTTTTACTTGATTTTGTTCTATTTAAAAACTTATTTAGAAACTAGTTATACACGTGCTTGTAAGATTTTATAGCTAGAATTTTATTTTAAACTGTTTCTTTAAACAAATTAATAAAACGGCAAATTAAATTTTCTGCTAATGCCCTTACAAATTTGTTAAATTTTTTATTTAAATTTGTAATTTTAATGATACAAATTTGCCTCATTTAATATTTTAAAATGTGAAAAAACAAACCAAACTTTATTTTAATTAAAAAAATTGTAAATCTGTGGAGAGGAAGTCTCTAATATACAATGTATTGTGAAATGGTTGTTGGATTTTATTTTTTAGTTAACAAAATATACATTTAGGAAAATAGAAAATATGTTATAGGGATTTCACAGTGAATTTTGTTGGGTAAAATTAACGATATTGTAGTTTAAATATCATTGAATATATAGCTTGAGTGGGCCTAATGGTTAAGAGCATGTGTCTCCTCCAAACATGTCACATAACTAGAGGGATAAAGTATGTATGCTTTCATAAACTTCATAAATTTAGCAGGAGTATGTATGCCTTCATAAACTTAGTAGACTTAGTAGTCAAATCATTGCATCGAAGTAGGTACATTGTCCCACAAACAAAGGGGTCTCATACACCAATTTGGTGTCTAATGCCTTCATAAACTTAACAGATTAGTAGTCAAATCATTACAGAGGCCTCATACACCAATTTGGTGTCTCATGCTTTCATAAACCTAGCAGACTTAATAGAACAAAGGGGTCTCATACACCAATTTGGTGTCTCATGGCTTCATAAACTTAGTAGATTTAGTAGTCAAATTATTGCAGGGGTCTCATACAAAAATTTGGTGTCTCATGCCTTCATAAACATAACAGACTTAGTAGTCAAATCATTAGTAGGTACCTTGTCCCCCAAACAAAGGGGTTTCATACACCAATTTGGTGTCCTATGCCTTCATAAACTTAGCAGACTTAGTAGTGAAATCACTGCAAGGGCCTCATACACCAATTTGGTGTCTCATGCCTTCATAAACTTAGTAGACTTAGTAGAACAAAGGGGTCTCATACACCAATTTGGTGTCTCATGCCTTCATAAAATTAGCAGACTTAGTAGAACAAAGGGGTCTCATACACCAATTTGGTGTCTCATGCCTTCATAAACTTAGCAGAGTTAGTAGTCAAATAATTAGTAGGTATCTTGTCCCACAAACAAAGGGGTATCATACACCAATTTGGTGTCTCATGCCTTGATAAACTTAGCAAACTTAGTAGAACAAAGGATTCTCATACACCAATTTGGTGTCTCATGCCTTCATAAACTTAGTATACTCAGTAGCCAAATTATTGTAGGGGTCTCATACACCAATTTGGTGTCTCATGCCTTCATAAACTTAGCAGACTTAGTAGTCAAATCATTAGTAGGCACCTTGTCCCACAAACAAAGGGGTCTCATACACCAATTTGGTGTGTCATGCCTTCATAAACTTAGTATACTTAGTAGTGAAATCATTGCAGGGGCCTCATACACCAATTTGGTGTCTCAAAGCTTTCATAAACTTAGCAGACTTAGTACAAAAAAGGGGTCTCATACACCAATTTTGTGTCTCATGGCTTCATAAACTTAGCAAACTTAGCAGCCAAATCATTGTAGGGGTCTCATACACCAATTTGGTGTCTCATGCCTTCATAAGCTTAGCAGACTTAGTAGTCAAATCATTAGTAGGCACCTTACCCCACAAACAAAGGGGTCTCATACACCAATTTGGTGTGTCATGCCTTCATAAACTTAGCAGACTTAGTAGTGAAATCATTGCATGGGCCTCATACACCAGTTTGGTGTCTCATGCCTTCATAAACTTAGTAGACTTAGTAGAAAAAAGGGGTCTCATACACCAATTTGGTGTCTCATGTCTTCATAAACTTAGCGGATTTAGTAGTCAAATCATTGTAGGGGTCTCATACACCAATTTTGTGTCTCATGCCTTCATAAACTTAGCAGACTTAGAAAATAGAAAATATGTTATAGTGATTTCACAGTGAATTTTGTTGGGTAAAATTAACGATATTTCAATTTAAATATCATTGAATATATAGCTTGAGTGGGCTTAATGGTTAAGAGCATGTGCCTCATCCAAAGAGGTCAAAGGTTCAAAACTAGAGGGGTAGAGTATGTATGCCTTCATAAACTTAGCAGAATTAGTAGGGGTATGTATGCCTTCATAAACTTAGCAGACTTATTAGTCAAATCATTACGTCAAGTAGGTACATTGTCCCACAAACAAAGGGGTCTCATACACCAATTTGGTGTCTAATGCCTTCATAAACTTAGCAGACTTAGTAGTCCAATCATTGCAAAGGCCTCATACACCAATTTGGTGTGTCATGCCTTCATAAACTTAGCAAACTTAGTAGAAAAAAGGGGTCTCATACACCAATTTGGTGTCTCATGGCTTCATAAACTTAGCAGACTTAGTAGTCAAATCATTGCAGGGGTCTCAAACACCAATTTGGTGTCTCATGCCTTCATAAACATAGCACACTTATTAGTCAAATAATTAGTAGGTACCTTGTCCCACAAACAAAGGGGTCTCATACACCAATTTGGTGTCTCATGCTTTCATAAACTTAGCAGACTTAGTAGTCAAATCATTACAAGGGCCTCATACACCAATTTGGCATCTCATGCCTTCATAAACTTAACAGAATTATTAGAACAAAGGGGTCTCATACACCAATTTGGTTTCTCATGCCTTCATAAACTTAGCAGACATAGTAGTCAAATCATTGCAGGGGTCTCATACACCAATTTGGTGTCTACTTCCTTCATAAACTTAGCAGACTTAGTAGTCAAATTATTGTGCATAAGTAGGTACTTTGTCCCACAAACAAAGGTGTAACGCCCTACGGTTGTCACCAACCGGGCGCGTGCTCCACCCACTCCACAAAATCGACTAAGTCATGAAGAACAATTGTGAGGAACCAAAGGCAAGGCACATGTGCGGATAGAGTGGTGCTCGTGGGTTTATAGGGCGAGTCAAGGGGAGACTTGCAAACGAACCGACCAAGGTGCAATGACGAACAAAGGGGCGAGCCAACTTTGTTATTGTTTATCGACGCATCAGTTGGGAGCTTGTGGAGGGGTTGGCCATGGGCGCGACCTCCACATGAAGGAGGCGTATAAACTATGCGATGGAATGGTCATTTTGGCCATCGCTCATCACTCATCTTCCATCGCTCAACAAGAGGTGCGAGTAGGAGGCCGCAGCAAAAGGGCATAAGGCATGTGCTCGCCTGCCGGGTGGAGTACATGGGCTACACGAAGAGTTGGAGGGCGGTTGAAGGTGCCGGTGGAGGGCGTACTAAGGTGCCCGCCCACCGGGCGTTGTGAACGAGTCTGGATTGTGGTTGGCGCGGGTGTGCACGGGTGTGCCCGCCCGTTCGGGCAAGGCAACTCGCATTATGTATTTTGGTTAAGTCTTGGGTGAGACCACCATGCACTCTTGCACAGGTGGGCGCCCGACTTGGGAGAGACGCCGGTGGAGCCTAGCTCTCGGTCATTGTACAAATCTTCATATATATAATAAAAGAGGTTCTCTTACATATGATTGTGTTCAAGTTGTTGTTTTATCATGTTCTTACTAATGGTTTCCACACATTATGATGTTATTCATGTTTATAGTGAATGTTGAAGGCGTAGTTCATAAAGTAAGCTAACAATGGAAAACGTTAACTACTTAGGCGGTGCCGCACCTGACCAATTTAACGAAAAAATAATTGGGGGCGTGATAGGTGGTATCAGAGTAGGTTCACATGTGGTGAAGCCATTGCTGGATGACGAACGCAGAGAACAAACATGTATGCAAGGAAAAGTTATGGAGAAATCATGGATGAGCAGTCTGAGTTTCGTGGACTTGATGGTCCGTGGCAAGACCATTCAAGCTTTGGTGGACACAGGGGCCACTCATAACTTTATGAAGACACGGTTGGCAAAAGATGTTGGACTGATGATCTTCCCATCGAATATGGAAGTCAAGGCAGTGAACTCTAGAGCTAAAGTGACGGGTTTGGCACACGAAGTGCCTGTGTAGATAAAAGACTGGAAGGGTCAGTTGGACTTCACAGTGATGGAGATGAACGACTTTGATGTGATACTCGGAGAGGATTTCTTGAAGGGCAACAAGGCTATTGTTGTCCCCTTTCATGATGAGGTGGTGCTGGTTGGACAGTCACAAACTTGGACTTTGCCCACTCATAGGCAAAGGAGGGAAGTTAAGGTGCAACATGTTTCTGCACTAAGTTTGGAGAAGGCTATGAAGGAGTCAGATATGGAGACATATGCAGTGATGTTCAAGGGAGTCGAAGGTGATGGAGTGGGGATGCCTATTTCAGCTGATATTTCTGAGGTGTTGACCAAATATGTAGATTTGATGCCTGATGAGCTGCCGAAGAAACTTCCACCAAGGCGTGCAGTGGACCATAGCATTGAGCTTGAGCCAGGAAAGCAACCCCTGACTAAAGCACCTTATCGATTGTCAGGGCCTGAGTTGGAGGAATTGAAATGATAGCTAAAGGAGTTAGCTGATGCAAGTTTCATTAGACCTTCAAGGTCCCCTTATGGAGCTCCGATATTATTCCCGCGGAAGAAGGATTCGAATGAGCTACGGATGTGCTGTGATTATCGTGCATTGAACAAGCAGACGGTAAGGAACATGTATCCTTTGCCATTGGCTGCTGATTGCTTTGACAAGCTTGCGAAAGCCCAAGTGTTTTCCAAGCTGGAATTAAGGCATGGGTATTATCAGGTGCGGATAGCTGAGGGAGATGAGAAGAAGACCACGATAGTAAAAAGGTATGGTAGCTTTGAGTTCCTTGTTATGCCATTTGGGTTGTGTAATGCTCCTGCTACATTTTGCACTTTGATGAATGATGTCCTACGACCATAATTGTATTCGTTCGTAGTAGTGTACTTGGACGATATAGTGGTGTATAGTGACAACATGGAGGATCATAAGAAGCACTTGGAAATGGTGTTCGAGGCACTGAGGGCAAATCAGTTGTTCTTGAAGAAGTCTAAGTGTGTGTTCACTCAGACCGAGATTCCGTTCCTTGGGCATATTGTTGGTCAAGGGTACATACAGATGGAGCAGAGCAGAGTGAAGGTGATCGAGGACTAGGTTGAACCAAAGAATGTCCATTAGATGAGGGTGTTCTTGGGCATGACCAACTACCAACGGAAGTTTGTAGAGGGGTACTCCAAGGTGACATCGGCACTGACATACCTATTGAAGAAAGACAAGAGGTGATGTTGGACGGATAAATGTCAAAAGGCATTTGATGACTTGAAGAGGAGGATGGTTACAACACCGATATTGAAGTTTCCTGACTTCGAGAGACCATTTGAGGTACACACTGATGCTTCAGATTTTGCCATAGGATGGGTTCTTATGCAGGATGGGCATCCGGTGGCGTATGAGAGTCAGAAGTTGCAGGATAGAGAACGAAGGTATCCGGTTCATGAGAAGGAGATGACTGCGATCATCCACTGTCTTCATGTGTGGAGGCATTACCTGATTGGGAAGCCATTTGTTGTCAACACTCACAATGTTGCAACAAGTTATTTTGCATCACAACCGAAGCTTTCTGGAAATCAAGCTCGTTGGCAGGACTTTTTGGTAGATTTCGACATGACTATCGAGTATAGACTGGGAAGGCACAATGCGGTAGCAGATGCCCTTAGCATGAAGGGTCAACTTACAACATTGGAGGGCGAAGACCGGACAACAAGGGGTAGGAGTCGAGTTCAGATGTCAGAAGAGATGCATAATAAGCTCAAGGAAAGTGTTGAAACTGATACTTTGGTGTAGAATATAGTGAAGCAGATAAAGGAGGGGAAGACACGAAAGTTCTTTCTACGAGACGGGTTCTTGTTCTTTGGAAACCAACTCTATGTTCCAAAGTCATCTGGACTCGGGAGGCACCTTTTGAAGGAGTGCCGCGATTCTCCGTCGGCTGGCCACCCAGGGCAACATCATTCTTTGGCATTGTTGGAGAGAGGATTATTTTGGGAGAAGATGCGAGAGGATGTGGAGGAGTATGTACATACGTGCATCATTTGTCAGCGGGACAAATTGGATACTTAGAGACAAGGAGGACTGTTGCAGCCTTTACTGATTCTTGAGAGGCCATGGATGAGTGTCTCGATGGACTTCATCACTCAGTTGCCATAGGTTCAGCGGGTATAATGGGATTATGGTCGTGGTTGATCGTTTTTCCAAGTATGCTGTCTTTTTTCCTACAAAGATGCCTTGTGGAGCTGAGCAGACTACGGAGTTGTTCTTTAAGAACATAGTGAAGTATTGGGGGATGCCATTGAGCATTGTGTTGGATAGAGATCCGTGTTTTACAGGCAGATTTTGGACCACATTGTTCAAGTTAATTGGGACAGAGTTGTTGATGAGTTCGACTTACCATCCGCAGACAGATGGACAGACCGAGAGGATCAACGCATTGCTAGAGGACTACTTGAGACATTATGTGACGGATGATCAGAAGAATTGGTCTAAACTCTTGGATATTGCTCAGTTCAGCTACAATATTCAAAAGAGTTCTGCGACGGGGTATAGTACATTTGAGTTGGTGAATGGGCAGATGCCAGTTGCACCGCATACTGTAGTGACAGGAAGCTTCTTGAGGAGTCCTCATGCGAAGAAGTTCATGAAGGCTTGGGAGAAGACCTTGGAGTTGGCACAATTGCGCTTGCACGATGCTGCAATGAAAATGAAGAAATATGTTGATCGAGGAAAATGGGATGCACACTTTAGTGTGGGAGATATGGTGTTTCTCAGGATTACCGGGGAGCAGTTTCAGCTAGCCAAGGGGACTGTGAGCAAACTGACACGGAAATATGAGGGACCATTCTAGGTGAGGAAGAGAGTGGGGGAAGTTGCTTATGAGCTGGAGTTTCCGCACCATATGCATATGAAGCATCTAGTTTTTCACATAAGTCAGTTGAAGAGATGTAGACTTGATGCTGATCATCTAGAGAGAGCTGAACCGCCGCGAGGACCAGCCGCAATTGTGGACAAACCAGGATTGGAGTTGGAGAAGATCTTGAGCTTCAGAACTACAGGGATTGGTTGCCACATGAAACGGGAATATCTTGTCAGATAGAAGAATGCACCAGAGGAAGAGAGCTGAGAATTGGAGGACTCGCTTTGGAGATGGAAAAATAAAATTGCGAAGTATGAATGGAAGATACTGAGGTAGTTGGGATTGTCGAGGGCGACAATAATTTCGAGTGGGGGAGGATGTAACGCCCTGCAGTTGTCACCAACCGGGCGTGCACTCCACCCACTCCACAAAATTGACTAAGTCATGAAGAACAACCGCGAGCGACCAAAGGCAAGGCACATGTGCGGATAGAGTGGCACTCGTGGGTTTATAGGGCGAGTCAAGGGGAGACTTGCGAATGAACCGACCAAGGTGCGATGACGAACAAAGGGGCGATCCGACTTTGTTATTGTTTGTGGATGCATCAGTTGGGAGCTTGTGGAGGGGTCGGCCATGGGCATGACCTCCACACGAAGGATGTGTTTAAACTATGCGATGGATTGGTCATTTTGGCCATCGCTCATTTCTCATCTTCCATTGCTTAACAAGAGGTGCGAGTAGGAGGCCACAGCAAAAGGGCGTAAGGCATGTGCTTGCCTGTCGAGCGGAGTACACGGGCTGCACGAAGAGTTGGAGGGTGGTTGAAGGTGCGGGTGGAGGGCGTACTAAGGCGCCCGCCCGCCAGGCATTGTGAACGGGTCTGGATTGCGGTTGGTGCGGGTGTGCATGGGTGTGCCTCCCCGTTCGGGCAAGGCAACTCGCATTGTGTATTTTGGTTAAGTCTTGGGTGAGACCACCCTGCACTCTTGCACAGGTGGGCGCCCGACTTGGGTGAAACGCCGGTGGAGCCTAGCTCTTGGTCATTGTACAAATCTTCATATATATAATAAAAGAAGTTCTCTTACATATGATTGTGTTCAAGTTGTTGTTTTATCATGTTATTACTAATGGTTTCCACACATTATGATGTTATTCATGTTTATAGTGAATGTTGAAGGTGTAGTTCGTAAAGTAAGCTAACAATGGAAAAAGTTAACTACTTAGGCGGTGCCGCACCCGGCCAATTTAATAAAAAAAGAATTGGGGGCGTGACAAAAGGGGTTTCATACACCAATTTGGTATTTCATGCCTTCATAAACTTAGCAAACTTAGTAGTCAAATCATTGCATAGGTCTCATACACCAATTTGGTGTCTCCTACCTTCATAAACTTAATAGACTTAGTAGTCAAATCATTGTGCCGAAGTAGGTACCTTGTTCTACAAACAAAGAAATTTTATACACCAATTTGGTGTCTAACTTATCCCTGACCTTAAAATTAGATAATAATAATAAATATTTTATTTTATCGTTATATTATAAAATATTATTAATATTCGATAAATATATATATATTATTTTTTAATAAAAAATCATATCTAATTATTGACTTGTTAATTCATGCTTATCTAATTGATTATTAGATAGACTCTCTCTGTGTGCAACTTGGCTAAACTGTTCGTCTCACATTGTTTGTCTCTCACTGGTGTGATAGCGACGTGATCAATGACCAATTCCTCGTATCACATCGAACCCTAATCCAGTTCAAATAAAATAACTGAACTTGACTCGTTCATAAGCCAGAAATTTCATGCTCGTTCCTAGCTACTAAAAAAAACTGTAAATAATATAAGTATGAGAATTATTAGGCGAGCAGCAGCAGCAGATAGAGCAAAGATAATAATGGGGCGGACAACTGTAATGGCTTGCCTTCTCTGCTTATCGTTACTTCTTCTCTCATTACTGGGTTTGCCCGTGACAACAGAAGCTCGAACGCTTGTAGCCTTTTCTTCTTTGTCTGATATTGATGGTCATCATCATTTTCCAACACCGACAGGTTTGATGATATTCAATTCCAACGAGAAATCATATTACTTTGATGATAATGTTTTCTCTATATCCCCAATAACGATTTTTGATAAGAGTTGTTTGGTTGCAGGAGAGGGATCAGGGGGAGGTTGGAAGACAGCAATAAGAGCCGCTAGGCGTCCACCACATGGCCCGACACCTCCGATGGGAGGCCCTAATAAACCCGCTGTGGTTTTTCCGCCTCCACCGATAGAACCATAGGCCAGCAGTCTTCAAATATGATCGGAGGGTTTTGCTTAAGGATTCTTAACATGCATAGGAGATTTGAGTTTTGTCTTCTTTGCAGCGTACTCTTGCGTGGACCATACCTTTGCTGGATTTCGATATGGATGTGGGGAAAGTTTGTTTATGTACAAGGTTCAATCTACATCCATGTGTTGGTAGAAGTAGCAAGTACTCCGTTTGTGTTGATGAAATAGTAAGTACTCAGTATATATGTAATGTCTGAAGAATTGAGTTGACTGAGGTTTAATATTAGAAATAAAGTCTAGTGTAAATTTGTATATCTGAAGTACTTAGCATAGTAAAAATCAAGTTTAATTACAGATTGCATGATTACATTTGGATATATATTAAGTTTGGTGTTTATATATCATAGTTGGTTCATTGTAATATGAAGCAAAAAGAAAGACGAGGAGTGACTTGGTGTAGATGTAAAAACATTTAATGAATAAAAAATCTGTATTGAAGTAAAAGGTTGTGTATTTAACCTTGTGTTTGTATGTTTATCTCCATGTGTTCTGGCTTTCCTCGACGTTTTTCTCTCCATGCTGATAATGGCTTTCAAGTGTTGAGATTTTCTGTTTTATTAAATTGAGCAAAAATCTCATGTAGGTGACAACAATAGGATTTGTTGCTATATTAGCTCCATTTTGTTGAGGAGGAGTTAATGCATCCTATATTTGTTGTGAGAGAATTTATGATTCAGTTTTATACTCTTAGCTATAAAATATAGGCCCATACATGATATTGTGATAGTAGAGAGTGTGTGAGGAAATAGATTATTGTAATCTCCTGTTGAATAATAAGATTGCCCATGCTTCTGTTTTGGTGGATGTAGCCCAGATTGGTTGGGTGAACCACGTTAAATCCTTGTGTTATTTTGTATGATTTTATGTGCTGTGTATGCCTTTTAAATTTCCGTTGCGCATTGTTTGCTCCAACAATTGGTATCGGAGCATGTTGAAGAGCTGGTGCATGTGACAGAGCTGCGAAAGGTGGATCTTTGCCATTGGCGCGGTTTCTTCAGAAACAATCGCGCCAATTTTTGACAGAGGAACGGGTTGGTGCGCTTTATTTTGGAACAGTCGCGCCCATTGGCGCGGTTCCGAAAGCAATACTCGCGCCAGAGCGCCAATATGTCGATTGGCGCGAAACAGGTTTAAGCGTGCCAATTCTGTCACTTATATCGATTTTGCTTCTGGCGCGGATTGTCTGCTGTCAAGGAAGCGCCAAGTCCCTTTCGACGCACCAAGCAAGGATCGCTTTGGTAAAACTGCAATTTTGTTATTTTTTTTAATTGTAATTCGCAGTTTGTATAACAGAGGGATTGTTTGATAAGTAAAGGCAATATAGTATAAGGCAAAGGCCTTTTTTATATATTAACTTTATTAAAAAGTTGGACTTGGAGATTGTTTGTTTGTTACAACATGGTAAAAACTCAAAGTGCTCATTTTGAGATCGAGAAGTTCAATGGAAAAAACAACTTCGAGATCTGGAAAGTGAAAATGTATGATCTACTTGTGCAACAAGGCATGGTGAAGGCGTTGTTGGGAAAATCCAAACAGCATTACAACATGACAGATGATGAGTGGAGCGAATTGGATGAAACAGCATTGAGCGGTATTCGACTGTGTTTGGTGGATGATGTTTTGTTTAACATCGTGTAAGAGAAAACTATTGCTGGTTTGTGGACAAAGCTTGAGAAACTGTACATGAAAAAATTCTTAACCAATAGGATTCTTCTAAAGCGATAGTTGTACAATTTCCAAATGAAGGAAGGTACATCTATTACTAATCATTTGCATACCTTTAATACTCTCCTGGTGCAATTAGAAAGTATAGAAGTAAAATTTGAATTAGAAGATAAAGCCATAACTTTATTATGGTCGTTGCCTGAGTCATGGGATCATTTTGTTACTTCTATAAGTATTATTTCATTAGAAACCCTTGAGTTTGATGATGTATTTGCATCTTTATTATTTGAAGAAACAAGAAAAGGTCAAATTTAGAAACCTCTACATCAGAAGCAATGATGGTCAGAGGTCGTTCTAAAGAAAGACACCACAACGACTCGCGTTCAAAATCGAAAGGGAAGAAGACTAAGGTAAAGTGTTGGTTTTGTGGCAAATCGGGACATTTGAAGAAGGACTGTTGGAAGCGACAACAAACTTCTAAAGAAGACTCTTTGACAGAGAAGAAATAAGCAAACATGATAGATATAGGTTCAACATCAGGTTCAGGTATGAGTGGTGTGTTATCAGCTAATTTGTCTAATCATGATCAACATTGGCTGTTAGATTCCGGTGCATCAAATCACATGTGCATTCATAGAGAATGGTTTAAGACTTATAAATCAATCAATGATGGAGTCGTTTACAGGGGAAATGATGTCATATGTAATATTGTGGGAATTGGAAGCATTCAGCTGCAAATGTTTGATGGGACAACTAAAATTTTAAGTAATGTAAGACATGTACCTAAATTAAGGAAAAATCTCATTTCACTAGGAGCACTAGACACTAATGGATATAAAACTGTTATTCAAGGTGGAGTAATGAAAATTTATAAAGGAATTTTACTAGTAATGAAAGCAAAGAAGGTTGGAAATATTTTTCAGTTAGAAGGAAGAACAGAGTCAAATCATGTTTCTATAGTGTCTAAAAATGACATTAGTTCTATTCGTTTATGGCATCAAAGGTTGGGCCATATGAGCGAAAGAGGTTTAAAGATTTTGTCTGATTGTAAGTTACTTCCTAATCTAAAGTCTGATAAGTTATATTTTTGTAAACATTGTTTGTTTGGGAAACAAAGCAAGCAGAAGTTTAAAATTCGCAAACATACTAGTAAGGGAATCCTTGATTATATCCATTCTGATGTTTGGGGTCCATCCCCTACAACCTCATATGGAGGCTCGTCATATTTTGTATCTTTTGTTGATAATTTCTCTAGAAAAGTGTGGGTCTACATGTTAAAAAGGAAGTCTGATGTATTTACAGTTTTCAAACAGTTTAGAGCATTAGTAGAAAACATCACTGGAAGAACCATTAAATGTTTAAGAACTGACAATGGTGGTGAGTTTACTTCAAAGGAATTTGACAATTATTGCAAGGACGTTGGGATCGAAAGACATAAGACCACTGTATATACTCAGCAAAATGGAGTTGTTGAATGCATGAATAGGACTCTTTTAGAGAGAGCAAGGAGTATTCTTAGTAACGCCAATTTGCAGAAGGAATTGTGGACAGAAGCGGTGGCTACAACTTGTTATGTGATAAATTGATCACCATCAATGGTGATAGGATGCAAAATTCCTCAAGACTTATGGAAATTTCATCCTTGTGATTATTCTAAACTAAGATTTTTTGGTTGTGATGCATATGCTCTAGTGCCGAAACATCAGTGTTCTAAATTAGATCCAAAATCATAAAGATATATCTTTGTTGGATATGGTGATGGGACTAAGGGATACAGATTATGGGATCCTACTACTCACAAGATCACCATTAACAGAGATGTTAAATTTAATGAATCCTCTCTTGCACATTTAGATGTAGATAATAAATTGAAATAGGATAATGTATCTGAGTTTCAACACATTCATTTTGAAACTAGTTCTGATGATAGTTAAGATGAACATGGTTCAGATACAAGTCATGAAAAAGTTTCAGATGAAGATCATGAACAAGTTTCAGATGTAGATCATGAACATGTTTCAGATGCTGATCATGAAGAAGTTCCTACAGATAATAATCAGCCAATTATGGAAGTACCAGAAACATCTTTAAGGAGGTCTACAAGAATGAAACGTCCTCCTAAAATGTATGATGATTATGTTACTTTAGTTTCTTTTACCGTTAATGATGATGAACCTTTTTTCTATTAGGAAGCAGTAGAAGGTTCTAAAAGTGAAAAGTGGAAAGCGGCTATGAAGGACGAAATATTGGCCTTAGACAAGAATGGCACATGGGATCTAGTAGAACTTCCTAAAGACAGGAAAATTGTGGGATGTTATTGAGTTTTAAAATTGAAAAGGGGTATTAATGATATAGAGGATAGGTACAAAGCGAGGTTGGTCGCAAAAGGTTTTTCTCAGAAAGCAGGCATTGACTTTCATGAGATATTTTCACCAGTTGTAAAAATAGTTTCAATTCGAATTGTATTAGCATTAGTCGCTTTAATTGATTTAGAATTACAACAACTAGATGTTAAAACTGCATTTTTACATGGAGATTTAGATGAGGAAATTTACATGGAACAACCGGAAGGGTTTGTTCAAAATCGCAACAAGAAATTTGTTTGCAAGCTCAAGAAATCATTGTATGGTCTGAAGCAGTCGCCTCGACAATGGTACAAGAAATTTGATTCTTTCATGATGAGTCAAAATTATATAAGACGTGAATATGATCATTGTGTTTACTTTAAGCAATTAAGTAATGCCATGTTCATTATCTTAGTGTTGTATGTTGACGATATGCTTTTAGCAAGCAAAAGCATAATAGAGATCAACAGGTTAAAGGCTGAGATGGCAAGGACATTTGATATGAAAGATCTAGGAGTAGCAAGACAGATTTTGGGCATGGAGATTTTCAGAGACAGGAGCAATGGTAAGCTGTGGCTATCACAACAGAAGTATATTGTGAAAATACTCTTGAGGTTTGGTATGAACAATGTGAAGCCTGTGTCAGTCCCTTTAGCTTCCCATTTTAAGCTTTCTTCTAGTTTATCTCTTAATACAAATGAAGAAAAGGAATATATGTCTAGAATTCTGTATGCCAATGTAATAGGTTGTTTGATGTATGCGATGGTTTGTACTCGACGAGATATTTCACATGTAGTTGGGGTTGTCAGCAGGTATATGGAAAATCCAGGTAAATAACACTGGTCAGCAGTGAAATGGGTGCTTCGGTATTTGAGAGGCACACGTGATTATTGTATCACTTATAACAGGAGTAGTGAATTTGTTTGTGGATATGTTGATTCCGATTTTGCAGGTGATTTGGATAAGAGAAGGTCAACATCAGGGTATGTATTTACTCTTGCAGGTGGAGCTATTAGCTGGATGTCAAAGCTACAGAACATTTTTTCTTTATCCACTACTGAAGCAGAATACATAGTTTCTTCTCATGCTTACAAAGAAGAGATTTGGTTGAAAGGTTTGTTTGGTGAGTTTGGTAGGTTACAGGACAACATCAAGTTATTTTGTGATAGTCAAAGTGCAATTCATTTGGCTAAGAATCTGGCCTATCATAGTAAATCAAAGCATATACCTATCAAGTACCATTTTGTAAGACAGGTTATCACTGAAAGGGGAGTCTCTCTTGAAAATATGCATACAAAGGAGAACTGTGCAGACATGTTCACGAAACTAGTTTTTTTAGAGAAGCTACATTGGTGTTTGGCTTCTCTTCGCTTGTAGAAAAGATAAAAATAATAAAGAAACAGGGTATTAGGCTAATTGTTCTCAAGATGGAGATTGTTGAGATTTTCTGTTTTATTAAATTGGGCAAAACTCTCATGTAGGTGACAACAATAGGACTTTTTGCTATATTAGCTCCATTTTGTTGAGGAGGAGTTATTTCATCCTATATTTGTTGTGAGAGAATTTATGATTCAGTTTTATTCTCCTAGCTATAAAAATATAAACCCGTAAAGGATATTGGGATAGTACAGAGTGTGTGGGGAAATAAATTGTTGTAATCTTCTGTTGAATAATAAGATTATCGATGCCTGTGTTTTGGTGGATGTAGCCCAAATTGGTTGGGTGAACCACGTTAAAGCCCTGTGTTATTTTTTATAATTTTATGTGTTGTGTATGCTTTTTAAATTTCCGTTGGGCATTGTTTGCTCCAACACCTTCCATGGTAAAGAAAAAAGGAGATTGATAATTACTATAAAATTAGATACACAGCCACTGTTTCCAAGCTCATTGTATTAAGTCATGTGTTTGTTAGTGAATACATATTTCACTCATCTCCTATTACCGTTGCATGTATTAGGTTGGTCTCCATGTAGAGGAATTGCAGAACCCCATCTCAATTTTGTTTTTTGGCCCGTCTGATCTTCCCCATTTTGCTGTGTAACTTCTTCTGCACTTGGACACTGCTGTTGTATCAAGAAATTGTATATTATTTTATCGCATATGGATGTTTATTTTAAATTTTATTTATTAAAAATATTTTGACAGTAGATGAATTTTAGGTCATCTTTAATCAAATATAAAGTTAGAACACGAGGGCCACCAAAACTAAATACTGTAGGAAAAGATTTAAAATGTATTCATACCCTATTTAATTGTACAAAGAGATTTATTTTCCTATGAGAAGATTAAAAATTATTTGATGAGAAACTCCACATCACCAGTAAATATATAACATTTTGATTGATTAAAATTTTATAGTTTTATGTAATTTATTTGGTTATAATAAATTAATTTTTTTTTGCTATTATTTGTAGAAATTTGTTAAATTACAAAAAAAAATTGTTTATATAATTAAATATTGACAATATTTTTTGATTATGATGATGGTTAATGTTCATTGAGACCAAACTTTGGTCTATCGAATCTAAAGAAATGAATTATTTAGTTTGATTTAAGATTTTGTTCCTGTACCCAAAAAGCTTCGACAGAAGACGGAAGCCTTCGAGCTCACTATAATCTTGACAAGGTAAAAGGCTAAGAAGGTCAGTATTGTAACAAAGATTTTGAAACTGAGATCTAATGTGGTTGTAAGCGGGGCACTCTAAGAAGAAGTGATTTTCATTCTTCGTATTCTCACAGAGATGACAAAACTTTTCCAAATAATAGTAATTTTTTTCAAAATAGTTTATGAATTCATATTCTAGTTAATTGTACGAAAAGATTTATCTTCGTACCAGGAAATTAAAAATTATTTAATGAGAAACTTCACACTGCAAGGATATAACATTTTGATTGATTAAATATTTTATAGTTTTATTTGCAATTATTTGGTTTATATAAATTATTTTTATTGATTTGGATAATTTGTTTAATTTTATAAAAAAACAATTGTTTATATGAGTTTTAATAAAGACATTATTATATATTATAATAATAATTGTTAATTTTTTTTCAAAATAGTTTATATTTTTTTAATAATCTCCACAAATATGTTTATTGGATGGTTGATCTCAATGATTTATATTTATAGATAATCTAAAAAATTAATTTATTGGATATTCAAGGACCAAGTTAAAAAGATTATTATATATTTTTTTTAACATTTATTTTTATATTATATTTATATTGTTTTAAGAAAATATATTAAAATTATGTATATGTTTTTATGATTTTGAAAAAAATTAAGAAAGTCTATATTATAACATATATTGTGAGGAAATTGGAAATTTTAATTTCAATATATCCTAATATAGTTTAAAAAGAATATTTATTCAGTCTTAATTATTAATTTTTTAGATCTTTTTTAATTTGAAATATCTTATATCCCATTTTATTTGGAAATTATTTAATACCTATTCTTTTTTCTAGTTAAAGTTAATTTTATTAAAAAGAGAGGGCATTTACAAGGTGACCGAGGTCACTACATTGCTCTAAGAAGAGCCATCTTTCCAAAAAACCAACTTATGCCTGAAACCACCCATTGAATCCCATACATCCCAAGACCATGTTTTGAAACCACCCATGGAGTGCCATACATCCCAAACAAAACCATGAAACCAGTACATCAGAAGCCGAAAGAGACCCATATCCCAGATAACTAAGAAACCGCCCGAGGATAACTAAGAACTGATCAAAAAGAGGAATATCACCTTCATCAGAGGCATGCTATTCAGCAGGTCGTTCCTCCGCAATTCATCACCAGCCGAATTCTGGTTCATCCACAAGAGGAGCGCTGAACTGAGCAGAAGGACAGCGATCAGCAGGCTGCATCTCCGCGTTCTGAATGCCTACGTCTGGTTCTGCTTGTGCCGGTTGTGGCATCATACCAATGCCGATCTGGAAAGCAACGGGAGGACCAATAATGGCTCCCAAACCTCCCGTATGACTATCAAAGCCTTCTAATTGCATGGTTTCGTAAAACGCCACAAAGATGTGTATCGTGACCCGCGGTTGATGCAACGAACTGCTGAACGTAAAAATGGCTGACCTAGTTGTTGAAGGAGGCCCTGGAGGCAGATTGGAGATGCGACACCTTCCTCGCCCACTACAGGTGCTCGGATAGCACCCAGTGAACAGCTCGCTGGTGGCCGGCGAGTCCGAAGTGGGGTAAGTGGGGGCTTGCCTGGGTTGGCCGCGGTGGCAGCCCATTCTCTGCCGTAGACAGACCATGATAGGAAGGGCCTCAAACTGATATACACCAAACACCACACTCTTCTCCCCTGTCTTCCACCCACCTCTTTCCGAGACCACGTGCAGAACAGGGTAAATGTGCAGGAGGTTCGAGTTAAGGAAAGAGAAGCACAGAGGCCTCCCTTCAGAGCGAGATAAAATAACAGAAGGACTGCCACCAACCTCGAAACTATGAAACCCATAATCAACAAAGAAGGAGTAGGAGTGAACGGGAGCGGAAAGGCCAATTCCTTCAATATCCCACTCCCCCTTTTCCAATACATTACACAAACTAGGATCAATGCACTCGAGACCCGAGATTGGGGGCAGTCTGCTCAGAGGCCACCTCCCAAATCTCCACAGAAAATTATCAAAAACTAGATGCAGTGTCTCTACTGCAGGCTCAGAATTGACAGCGCGAACCCAGCTTAACACCTCACCCAAATGAATTGTGCTTGCAATACCCTGTCCCTCCTTATAATCTTCTTCCCTTTCTCGATTAGCCCACTCCATAACTGCTACATTCATGGATGTCGCCATCGCTTGCAGGTCACAGCGTGCGAGAGCTGAAGCCTTAACAACACCTAACGGGAGAATGTAATGCCCTACATGCCAAGCCTCCCTCCTTCGAATGGCATTAATAATCACGTACAAGGAGGGCAGGTGTCGCACCGTCTCCCACCACCCTTGTCCCATCGCTCTAATCGCCTCCCTATTCACCCACATCCAGGGATTTAATACCCATTTCAACTAGAAAATAAGAATTGATTTATATTTTAACAAAATCAACTATAATAAGGTTATGTAATATAAAATAAGAAGTTAAAAGCAAATAAAAAAAATCTAAAAGTATCTCAATGAAATAAATCAATATTTTAATTTAATAAAAGTCTTTTAATATAGTTAATGATGTCTAAATTTTTATTTAAGTTACATTCGTATGTACAATTTTAAATTTTTTTATCGACTTTATTTTTGGAAATTATTTCATATCTGCTTATTTTTTTGGTAAGCTTGGTGAGACTACAGCTTCATTATGTCCAATAGATCACTCGGATTTCAGCTTGGCATTGAATCTTTGACTTCACATTAAGGAATATCTTAACAGAGCACCCGATCACCTCACATTAAAGAGTTCCTTAACATAGCACCCGATCACTGTCTATCCAAGGTCCCGTGGACCAATACCTACCTACCTTGCCAGACTACATCTACATCATATGCAATATATCACCCCAATCTGCCCGGGAATTGAACGAGTGACTTCACATCAAGAAGTGCCTTCTCAAAGTACCAGTGATCAATGGACCAATACCTACCCATTTTAATTATATAATCAAAATTAATTTATATCTTAACAATCACAATCACAATCACAATTACAAATAAAATAAATAAAAAATAAAACACTTTCAAAAATCTAAAAATATGTCAATAAATATCTTCATTAAATAAAAATATTTTATTCTTTTATCGAAGGATTCTGTTACAAACTTATGATAAACTAAATGATAAATTTCTTTTTCATATAATTTATAGTTAATTTAATTAATATTTTAAACAAATATAAAATTAATTTATATTTCTATAATTATAATTACAATTTTATTAAATTTTATAATTAAATTAAATAATTCATAATAAATATGTTTTTATAATTTTATTTTTTTTCTAAATTTCATAAAAATATAAATAATTATATTTTAAATTTAATAGTTTTTTTATAAGTGAAACTTTTTGAAATATTTTCCCATTTATTTTTTGTCTAATTTGTTTAGAATGGAGTAGGGGTTCATTGAAATTCTGAACTCTTCACAGTTAAAGTGCCCCAGGGGCTTTTGATGGTGTTGAATGCATATATATTGTCAAAAAACTAGTTTAAACAACACAAATCAAGATTTCACGACAAAAATTTCTACTCGATTCCAACCATAACTCTCACATATAGACAATTCCAATATAATAATTTTAATAATGAATTAATAACAATGTTATCACATTGAAATAATATAATATATACAATACTATCAATTGTGATGGGCTAGCAATATTTACAATGTTATTAGTCATTTAATACACCAATAGAGATCCCAACAATATCGTGAAAATACCCGATGTCCACCATACATACATGACCATGATCCTTAACAGCTCCAGGCTCCCTCGATAAACCTCAATTTATCGGCCACTACACTCTCGATTTATCCCGCTCTACGCTACATCTTTTCCAGCAGCGTCACTCTCGATTTATCGAGGGCTAAGCTCCATCTTTTCCAGTAGCTTTACAACTCTGACTAAAGCAAGCTCTGGTTCCAGCTTTTCGAGCCGCTTATTTTATAGCTATGACTCCAACAACACCACACTCTTGAAGGCATCACCACACTAGTAGGCCTCCTCCTAGTTCGTCCATTAGTTGGAACTAGTTTAACTAACTTTAAATCATTTAAACTGAATTAATTAATTACAACTCAAAATAAACTCAATCAAGGCTCCTATAATGTAGGATAGACCCTCAACTCGAATTAACTGAGGCAACTAAGTCAAATTAACTTAGTTAATTATTAAAAGTTATCATGAGATGTGAAATTACAATTTAATGCCCAATTTAATTCAAAGACAAATTAAATTAGAATATTTTTTTATATTATTTTTAACATTTCTTGTTTCTATTTTCAACACATTTTGTGATATAAATGAACTCCACTGAATTATGTTTATGTCTCAATATTCAATGATCCATTTGCTTTTTATTTATTTTATTACTCGCTAT
>APFE030058498.1:130677-148755 GCA_000404065.3 Pinus taeda
AAAAATAAAATTATAATTCAATTATTATTATTTTTTATTAATTTCTTAGAGTTACATAAATAATTATACATCCCTCATGGTAAGCATACATTATGGAAGTTTGTATAAACTTTTTTCCTAATTAAACTATTATCAATTTCTTATAAATATAGTTATTATCATTATCATTTTCTTGATTGCATACAAGAATTCGAAAAATATGATATAGTTTAATTATCAATTTCTTATAAATATAGTTATTATCATTATCATTTTCTTGATTGCATAAAAATTTTCGAAGAATATGATATCAAAATTCATGTGTGGTTCATTCATGGTTCATCATTAGGATAAGATGGAGAATTGTATCATGACATCAAGATTAAATATGAATAACCACGTAGAGAAATAACTTCTAAATGTAGAACCTAACAGTTAGTTTTAACTAGAAATTATTATTTCTTAACTAAAAAATTAATATAATGAGAGTAAACATTAAGAATTTATTTTATTTTTTAATAAATTATAATTAAAAAATCCAAAATTAAATAGAATAATATATTTGGTTCGTATTTAAATAATACATTGAGGTCAAAATTGGATAAACTAAGGTCAAATAAATATCTAAATATTTAATTTTGGATAAATAGATAAATATTTTATTTATTTATTTAAGTATCGACTACATAAATAGATATTTTGAACTAAATATATAAATATTGAGTTTTGGATAAATAGATTTATGAGTAAATACATATTTTGTTTATTTATTTGTTTGTTTGTTGATTAAAGATTTCTTTCTTTTTGTCGTTGTCTCTCGTTCTCTAGGCTTGACTTGTGGCTCGCCAAAGTCATTCAGAGATCACAACCTGCCTAGGCCACACCAACCCTAAGCTAACTTGAAAAACCGCAACCCAGGGGCATCTAAGCCGTCAAAGTCATCCGGGGATCGTACCCGGCCTGGGCCACACCAACCCTAAGTTGACTAGATTTTAGCATGTGTTATCCCCCTAGCACAGGCACAGCAACGTTTGTGATGTTTGATCCTTGGTTGCCTTGTTAAGAAGGCTCATCGTGAACCGATTGTGTTAGTGAGACTTAACTTCATTTGTTAAAATTTTCAATAAAAATAAATATGTTTATTTTTATTCAAAACATTAATAAATAAACAAAAAATAAATAAATAAATTATTTATCTATTTATTCAAAATTAAATATCTACCTATTTATTTTAACTTAGTTTATCCAAGTTTGACCTCAATGTATTATTTAAACATGACCACAAATATTAATCTATTTAATTTTAAATAATTTTATTTAATTATGGAATTATAACTTATTTAAAAAAATCTTAATTAATAGCTATTTTACGCTTACTTTCATTATATTAAAATATTTTTCATTAATAAATAATAATTTCTAGTCAAAACTAATTGTTAGATTCTGATGTTCAAAAATTAATTCTCTACATCGCTATCCATATATAATTTGATGCCATGATATGATTCTACATCTTTTCCTAATGATGAACCATGCCAGATGGTTTGAAATGCGTCGACAACTAAATTTTGATTTAAACTTCTCCAAAAAAATTCTTGCAATCATTATCATTGTATAAGCAATTATACATTCCTCATGCTAAGTAAACATTATGGAAGTTTGTATAAATATTATAATGAATATGATGTCATTCACGAATACTTGAATTTTATAGAACAACTAATGTTATTATCAAAGATGATTAAACCACACTACTAGAGATAAGGGGTTTTAAATCAATATTTGAAACAATTTTTGGGTAAATTGTCTTAACTTGAGACAAAAGAAAACTTGTATATTGCCTTAGATATTTTCTTTAAGCGAGTGTATCAACTTGTTGACCTAAAAAATTGTCTCTATAAAGATAATATATAACATAAGTATTATTGTTTCTTAGAAGACAATTCATTTTTGTCTTTATAGAGACAATACGTCTTTAATTGTAGCTATTGTCTCTCTATAGACAATAAAAAATAATATTTAATGACAATACAATATCACTTTTTTTTCTTTAGAGACAATATAAAACAATGAATCTATCAAAATATCTCAACATTGAAATAAATCAATATAACAAATATTTCATTAAAATAAACTACATTATCATTAATTAATTAATTAATTCATGTTAGTGCATAGTGGAATCAAACCACCAGCCTCTTGCTTATAAGGCAGATGCTATTCCATTAACCTAGCACCCTCTAAAGTATTGTGTGAGGAGTTATTGAAGTCCTTGAGAATGTATATATATATATATATTATATATATAATATATATATATATATAACATTAATTTTTTTAAAAATGATCGACACATAATGGCATAATCTTTGTAAAATATATAATCATGCAACCCTTATCTTAACTTAATAAAAAATAACTCAATGGAGTAAGCTCAATTTAACACCCCTATCGCATGACCTGTACAATAAGATAACAATACACAATAATCTACAAACAATTTAGTCTAGTTATACAAATAAAACTAACTATAATTATCACAAGTTGTTAATATCTTTCTACAACTATTGAATAACTCTTTTAGTCCATTTGAATTCACTCCATTTATCTATTACCCATTTATCCTGCTCTTTCTCTAAACCTCTCTAACAAAACACATTCTCTCTCTCAAAGTCATCGTCTCCCATTCTCTATCTCTCTCTAAATGCCCCTCCCACCCTCTATACTACTAGTCCTATGTCCCTCTGTAACCCTGTTTATCTCTCTCCCACCTTATCTACCTCCCGTATTTCTCTTTTTCCATATCTGCCTCCCTTTCCCTCCCTCCCTCTTTCTCTTCCCTCCACCTTCCTCTCTCTCATTACTACCATCCCCTACCCAACTCCCCCCTCCACTTTCTCTCTCCATCTCTTCCTCCCACTCCCATATTTCTCTCTTCCACCTTCCCTCTCTTCCTTCCCTCTCTATTTACATTTCTCTCCTGCCCACTCTCTCTCTTCACCCACTTTCTTCGTCACTCTCTCCCATTCACTCTCACCCTTTATTTCCCTCCACACCCCACTTTCTCTCTCACATTTACCCCTATATCTTACTACTCTCTATCCATCTATCTCACTCACACTCTTCATTACAAGGTGATAAATTTATTATTTGTCATTTTACTACAAGGACATATATGAAATAAGCACATATAACGAAGTTGTGCATACATGGAAGACATGTGCATATACGAAAAGTGTGCATATACAAAAGTCGCACATCTTTTGTATCACATATCTTCCCTATATGTGCAACTTCCATATATTCACATATCTTTTGTATATGCACAACTTTTGTATATAGGCATATACGAAGGCCACGTATATATGGAGGATGATGTTGTACACAACTTCTGTATATGCATATCTTTAGTAAATGCACATATATGGAAGTTTCGTATATACATAAGAAACCTATAAATGAAAGATGCACATATACATAGTTTATGTGCAACTTCAACCATTGTATATGCACAACCTCTGTATATGCATAATTTTTGTATATGTGCAACTTCCCTATATGTTCATATACAAAAGATATTTTCATAGACAAAATATGAACATATACGGAAGTTGTGCCTACACAAAGGTTAAAGTTCTACACAACTTCTATATATGCACATATTTTCAATACATGCACATATCTTTCATATATGCGCAACTTCTATATATGCACATATCTTCCATATATGCGCGACTTCTGTATATGCACATATATTTTATATGTGCACAACTTCTGTATATGCACATATCTTTTGCATGTTCCCATATCTTCTATATATATGAAACTTTCATATATATTCATATCTTCCATATATATGCAACTTTTGTATATGCACATATACAGAAGTAGTGTTCAACTTTCGTAATATGCATATACAACGACCTCCATCTATGCACAATTTTTGTATATGCGCACATCTTTTGTATATGAAAAACTTTCTTATATGTGCATATCTACATTATATCGTAACTTCCATAGTTGTGTATATATGGTATATATGTGCATATACGAAAAATGCGCATGTACGGAAGATATGTGCATATACGAAATATGTGCATATACGGAAGTCACACAACTTCTATATATGTGCTTCTTCTATATCACATATCTTTCGTATATGTGTAATTTTTGTATATATGCAACTTCTCTATATGGACAACTTTCATATATATGAAACTTTTGTATACGTGTTTATTTTCCATATATACACATATTTGTGTATATATTCCGCATATGCACATATTTGTACACAAATTCAACCTTTGTATATAAAAAACTTCCATATATGTACATATATTCTGTATGTGTGTAACTTTCATATATACACATATAATAAATTTGTGCACATACAGAATATATGTGCATAAAGGGAAGATATGCTCTATAGAAGATGCACATATATAGAAACTGTGTGACTCTGGTATAGAGGCATATCGTGTGTATATGCACATGTATTCTGTATATGCGCAACTTATCATTTGTATTTTTGCATATATGGAAGTTGTGCATATAAGGTAAATGCGCACATATGGAAGATATGCACATATACGAAACTTGTACATATACATAAGATACACACATATACAAAAGTTGCATATATACAAAAGATATGTGTATATATGGAAGCTATTTTGAATATCAGCCTCTCTATAGGCACAACTTCCGTATATGTGCATATACGAAAGTTGTGCATATATGGATGTTGCGCATATATAGTGGCTGAAGTTGCACATAAATTATGTATATGTGCATCTTCCATATATGCATAGTTTTTGTATATGTGCATCTACCATATATGTACAAGTTCCATATATGTGCATATACAGAAGCTATGCATATACAGTAGTTTTCCACAACTTCAACCTCTATATATATGTATCTTACATATGTGTGCAACTTCTGTATATGTGCATATATTCTGTATATATGCAACTTCCCTGTATGCACATATATGAAAGTTCCTCTTCTTATTTATTTTAGCATGTTCCTCCTCTTCTTTCCTCTTTTTTTTTTCTCTTCTTCTTCCTTCCTTTTGTTTTGATCTTCTCTCCTCATAGCTTCTTCTTGGGCTTCTCTTTTTATCTTCAAGGGTTATTTTTGTTTCCCTGCTTTCTCGACCTTCGATGCTTCAATTTATTTCATACTTTGTTGGGATTCATTCCCCATCTTCAATAATAATATTATTTTATCATTTTTATCTCTTCAAAGCTTCCTCATCATTCCAAATATCAAATTTGTATTCCCACCTATATTTGCATGATTTACACTTAATTTCTATAACCAACAAGGGGTCATATCTATGGTGACTTAGTTTCCAAAAATGGATTATTTCAAGCTATTAGCTTTTTTCTAAGCTTACTTCATGTCCCTGAATCCATAAGTGCCTAAGAAAAATGGCATGAGTGTCCATGAAATTTTTTTATCTTTAGAAAGAGATACTCCAACAATATTTACTACCTAGTATGCAATATTTGATCCCTTGGAGGACAATTTTTCTATAATGACTCTGGGTAGTAGGCAAGGTGACTTCTTGGTGCCATATATACTCATATATGTTCTATTTTCTTGTGAATACCAATCTCTAGCTCTTCCAAAAACTTACCTAACATTCTAGGATATGTAGGGTCATTGAGGTGCCAAACAATAGTTCATAAAGGGAAATTAGAAAGCTATCGCATACCCTTGTGTATGGTATATGCCATGTGTGCTTCTAGAAATCTTAGGGGTAAATGTGAATGGGTGATTTTTTAAGAGAAAATGTATATCCCATATCTATGAATGAGTTCAAAGCACACGTTATTTCTAGCAGATAAGAAGAAATTTGAAATTGATGTTCTTCCCTTAGAACCTCTTCACATTCCTTTTTTATGTTCACCTTTAATTTTACTATTATATCTCCTCAATTGAACTTATTTCCTATAATAGAAATAAAATCTATTAGGGGGACATGGGCTTCCTCAAATTTGTTAGCATTTGTATTTACATATGGCTTGGAAAGCATGGTTTCCATGAGTTCATATTGAGTCCTTAGTAGGGGGCTATTACCCTAGAAGAATTGACTTGAAATAGTTTCCTTTGATAAACCATTTTTTCATCACTTCTCTTAAATCAAACATTCATGATTTGAACTATTCTTCATCCAAGGTGATTTCCTTTGCTCATATGTTATAATAAGTGCTAATGGAAGGGGAATGGAAGGAAGAAATTTATTTTTCCTTTCACATCCTAGATCATCAAATTTTCAATTTTTACACACTTTATGATCCATGGAATGACCTTCAAGTATCCATGGAATGACCTCTAATAGGGTGCTACTACTACATCTCTTTCAGAGGCTCAATTATCCTCCCCTCTGTAGTGAAATAAATTTGACACACATACGACCGAACACTCACCAGACACACCCCCTTACATTTAAAATGTGGATTCGTGTTCTTCTCTCTTGCTGATAGTTAGAGCCAAAGAAAATCTATAAGAATACATGGAAACCAGGGTGATACTCTAAATGGCGCTCCTATTCCAAATGATGTGAGGTATAATTGGGACTTCACATCGGGGAGACCCCTTGGTTGATGGATTTCCAGCACCATTAACATTACATATATACAAAAGTTACGAACTTACGAAATTTTCACATATACAAAAGAAATGTCATACAAGAGATGCACATATAAAAAAGTTGTGAAATTCCCATATAAGAATATCTTTTCTATATGCACATATTATTTGTATATGTGCAACCTTAGTATATGCACATATATTCCACATATTCACATATATGGAAGTTGTGTATATATTGTACATAAACATATACATAAGATGTGTATATATCAAAGTTACCCATACATAGAAGAGATGCACATATACGGAAGCAGTGCATATGCAAAAATTGTGTATATAAAAAACATGTGCGCATATGAGGAAGTTGTGTATATACGGAGGTTTCCATATATGCATATTACGAAAGTTTTCCAATGCTTTTATATATTTGCATATACGAAAGTTGCGCATGTGTGGAAGATATGCACATATATGGAAGTTGTACATATACAAAAGATATTTGCATATATGGAAGCTATGTAGAAATTCTTTTGTATAGGTGAAACTTCCATATATGTGCATCTTCTATATATGCGCAAACAAATGTGCATACACGGAAGTTGGGCATATACGTAATTTGCACATATACATAGGTTGCACATAAATTATGTATATATGCATCTTCCATAAATGTGAAATTTATATGTATGTGCATCTAATTCTATATATGCACACTTTTCGTATATGTGCATATCTTTCGTATATGTGCATGTCTTCCATATATACACATATCTTTCATATATGTGTTTCTTCCGTAGAGTAAGGGTAGTGGCAGAGAAATGTTGCAGTGTTGGATTTAGTTTGTGCTTTTAATTTTAACTCAGATTTCTGCTTCCTTGAAGCAAAATGTATTTCATCTATATTCATCCTCTTCCTTATTAATTCTAAAGAAAAAATCATCACACGCAGGAAAATTGACAGTTTATAAGGAGGAAGTTCACAGCCATAAATTCTGATTTTTGTGAAATTTTTGTAGAGATACCAATCTCCAACCTTAGATTGTTCACTAAGAATGGGAAAAGAATGGATAATGGAGTGGTAGCAGAGATTAAATTTGGAATGGGTGGTTTCAATGGTTTATTTCGAATTACTATTATTAGCGTGTCAAATTTAATGAATTAAACTTTGGTGGGGTGATTAATAGTTCAACAGGAAATTGGCTATGTTTATTGGAAGATTTCGAGATAATTATTTTGGCAGGGGTGGTAGAGCCATGCTAAAAGAAGAGGAGGGTTGGCAGGAAGGTCGGCAGCTGGGGGGCTGGGTTTAGCGGTAAGCATTATAGGATTGGGGTATATGCATAGCTTCCGTCTATGCGCATATATGGAATTTGTACATATATTGTAGATGTACATATACAAAAACTGTGAATATATGGAATATCAACATATACATAATTTATGTGAAACTTCAGCCACTGTATATGTGCAACATCTGTATATGAAAATATACGGAAGTTGTGCCTACAGAGAGGCTGATGTTCAAAATAAATTCCATATATACACATATCTTTTGTATATGTGCAACTTATGTACATGTACAACTTTCCTATATGTGCATATCTTCCATATACGAGTTTCATCAATAAGAAAACAGGAGAGCCATTGGATTGAGAACATATCAATGGATGAGAGATGTTCAATCGAAACTGGAGTCGATTGAAAAACATAGTGGAAACCACTAGATCGGCCTAATCGATGGATAATAATGACGGAAGAGGAATGATGGAGATTAAGCACTAACCCTTTATTAAGCTGAGTTTCTTTAAGTTCTGTATTGAGCATGTGGGCGGTTTCCAAAGACGGGAAGTGGTATCTCGTGCACCCTAAGGGTGGGAAACTGTGTTTCTAAATTCTACGTGATTAACCTTAGCAGTTGACACGTAGCACAGGAAATCAAATTTTCTCGCGCGCTTACGGATTATTAACCATCATGCTAGTTGGAGCGCGAAATTGCGCGATATCTATTGGATTGAGCAAGGTCACATTGACGGTGCAGATTGTCCGGGCTAGTTGGCAAGTGGACGATGCGATGGAAGAATATCTACGGTGATCACACGGGAACTTGCAAGGAAGTTACCTCGGCTAGCAAACATGATAAAATCATTAAAAAGAGTTTAAATTTCTACAATATCAGACCATCTGTTGAATGGGTGATCAGATGTATATCGCTTCCAAAAGTGCATGCAGGCTAACTTTTGATTTAGACACGATAAGGTTTTATACAAAGAGGTTAAAACCTCGTTGATTTCCGGTCATCAAGACCATTAATTATTGTTTGATTGGTCAGGTTTCATTGTGAAGTCTACCAATTATAATGCTTGTGATGTATACGTGGGCCCATAACCCACAGGGCCACGCGCTAATTCCGTAAAGATAAAACTTTGCTGTGACCAAGAAGCTTTACTATCATCAATTCACCAGTGTTTGATTTTTATAGAATAGGTAATGTTATTATCAAATATTATTAAGACACACTACTATAGATGGGGGTCTTAAGTGAATATTTGCAACAATTTTTGGGTAAATTGTCTTAACTTAAGACAAAAGATTTTTTTTTTATATTTCCTTAGATATTTTCTTTAAGCGAGTTTCTCAAATTGTTTTCCTAAAAAAATGTCTCTATAAAGATAATATATAATAGAAGTATTATTGTTTCTTATAAGACAATTCATTTTTGTCTTTATAGAGACAATGTGTCCTTAATCGTAGCTATTGTCTCTCTATAGACAATAAAAAAAATAGTTAATGACAATACAATATCACTTTTTTCTCTTTAGAGAAAATATAAAAGAATGAATCTAGAAAAATATCTCAACATTGAAATAAATAAATAAATAAATATTTAATTAATAATAAACTACATTATCGTTAATTAATTAATTCATGTTAGCACATAGTGGAATCGAACCACCAACCTCTTGCTTATAAGGTAGATGCTCTTCCATTAAGCTAGAAACCTCTAAAGAATTGTGTGAGGAGTTATTGAATTCCTTGAAATTGTTTATATACAGACATTAATTTTAAAAAAATACTCAACACATAATGGCATAATCCTTGTAAAATCTATAATCATGCAGCCCTTATTTTTAACTTAATAAAAAATAATTCAATGGAGTAAGCTCAATTTCACACCCCTGTAACATGCCATGTACAATAAGATAACAATACTCAATTATCTATAAACAATTTAATATATTTATACAAAGAAAACAAACTAGAATTATCACAAGTTGTTAATATCATGCTACAACTACTGAATAAATCTTTCATTCCATTTGAACTCACTCCATTTATCTATTACCCATTTATCCTTCTCTTTCTCTACCCCTCTCTTTGACAACACACATTCTCTCTCTCCCATTCTCTATATCTCTCTCAATGCTCCTCCCACCCTCTACACTACTATCCCTCCCTCCCTCTATAACCCCCTTTATCACTCTCCCACCTTCTCTACCTCCCTTACTTCTCTTTTTCCATATCTGCCTCTCTCTTTTCCTCCCTCCCTCTCTCTCTTCCCTCCACCTTCCTCTCTCTAATTACCACCATCCCCCTACCCAACTCCCCCCTCCACTTTCTCTCTCTATCTCTCTCTCTTTGTCCAACTCCCATATTTCTCTCTTCCTCCTTCCATCTCTTTCTCCCCTCTCTATTTACATTTTTCTCCCTCCTGCTCTCTTTCTTTACCCACATTCTTTGTCACTCTCTCCCATTCACTCTCATCATTTCTTTTCCTCCCTCACTCCCCACTTTCTCTCTCACATTTACCCCTATATCTTGCTACTCTTTATCGATCTATCTCACTCTCACTCTTCATTACAACATGATAAATGCATTATTTTTCCTTTTACTACAACGACATATATGAAAGAAGCACATATATTGAAGTTGTGCATATATGGAAGACATGTGCATATACGAAAAGTGTGCATATACAAAAGTTGCACATATTTTGTATGACATATATTCTGTATATGCACATATATGGAAGTTACATGTATACATAAGAAACCTATAAATGGGAGATGCACATATACATAATTTATGTGCAACTTCAACCATTGTCTATGCACAACCTCTGTATATGCGTAATTTTTGTATATGCGCGACTTCCCTATATGTGCATATAAAGACGATATTTTCATATATAAAAGATGCACATATATGGAAGTTGTGCCTACACAAAGGTTAAATTTTTACACAACTTCTGTAGATGCATACATTTTCCATATCTGTGCACAACTTCTGTATATGTGCATATCTTTTGCATACACTCATATCTTATGTATATATGAAACTTTCATATATGTTCATATCTTCCATATATAAGTAACTTTTGTATATGCACATTATGGAAGCTACACATATACAAAAGTAGTGTGCAACTTTCGTAATATGCATATATAACGACCTCCATATATGCACAACTTCTGTATATGTACACATCTTCTATATATGAAAAACTTTCCTATATGCGGATCTCTACCATATATCCGCAAATTTCATATTTTCGTATATATGGTAGATATGTGCACATATGAATATTGCACATATACGAAATATGTGCATATACAGAAGTCACACAACTTCTATATATGTGCATCTTCTATATCTCATATCTTTCGTATATGTGCAAATTTTGTATATATGCAACTTCTCTATATGGACAACTTTCATATATATGAAACTTTTGTATACGTGTTTATCTTCCATATATGCACAACATTCATATATGCACATAAATTTCGTATATGTGTTTATGTTCTCTATATGCACATATTTGTACACAACTTCAACCTTTGTATATAAAAAACTTCCATATATTCACATATATTCCATATGTGCATAACTTTCATATATACACATATACGAGGTTTGTGCACATGCAAAATATATGTGCATAAAGGGAAAATATGCATTATAGAAGATGCACATATATAGAAACGGTGGGACTCTCGTATAACGAAATACCATGTGTATATGCACATATATTTTGTATATGCGTAGTTTATCATTTGTATTTGCGCATATATGGGGGTTGTGCATATATAGTAGATGAACATATATAGAAGATATGCACATATATAAAAGTTACACATATGCAAAAAAATATGTGCATATACAGAAGTTGTGCACTACTTCTGTATATGTGAAACTTTTGTATATTTGCATATACGGAAGTTTCACATATATGGAATATATGCACATATACGAAACTTGTACATATAGAGAGGATGTGCACATATACAAAAGTTGCATATATATAGAAGGTATGTGTATATATGGAAGTTATTTTGATTATCAACCTCTATATAGGTGCAACTTCCGTATATGTGCATATACGAATGTTGCGCATATATGCATGTTGCACATATATAGTGGCTGAAGTTGCACATAAATTATGTATATGTGCATCTTCCATATATGCATATTTTATATATATGTGCATCTACCATATATGTACAAGTTCCATATATGTGCATATATGGAAGCTATGCATATACAGTAGTTGTGCACAACTTCAACCTCTCTATATATGTAGCTTACATATATGTGCAACTTTGGTATATGCGCATATATTATGTTTTGTATATATGCAACTTCCCTGTATGCACATATACAAAAGTTCCTCCTCTTGTTCCTCAACTTCCTCCTCTTCTTTCCTATTTTTTTTTTTTTTCTCTTATTCTTCCTTCATTTTCTTTTCATATTCTCTCCTCATAGCTTCTTCTTGGGCTTCTCTTTTTATCCTCAAGGGTTATTTTCATTTCCTTGCTTTCTTGACCTTCAATGCTTCAATTTATTTCATACTTTGTTGAGAGCCATTTCCCATCACAAATAATTTTTTTTTTTATCATGTTTATCTCTTGAAAGCTTCCTCATCATTCCAAATATCAAATTGATATCCCAGCTATATTTGCATGATTTACACTTATTTTTTATAACCAACAAGGGTTCATATCTATGGTGTATTAATTTCCAAAAATGGATTATTTCAAGCTATTAGCCTTTTTCTAAGCTTACTTCATGTCCATGAATCCATAAGTACCTAAGAAAAATGGCATGAGTGTCCAAGAAATTTTTTTATCTCTAGAAAGAGATACTCCAACACCATTTACTACCTAGTAGTAGGCAAGGTGACTTCATGGTGCCATATATACTCATATATGTTCTCTTTTCTTGTGCATACCAATCTCTAACTCTTCCAAAAACTTACTTGCAATTCTAGGATATGTAGGGTCATTGGGGTGCCAAACAATAGTTCATAAAGGGAAATCAGAAAGCCATGACATACTTTTGCGTATGATATATGCCACTTTTGCTTCAAGAAATATGATTAGTAAATGTGATTGGGAGATTTTTTTAGAGAATTTATATCCCATATCTAGGGATGAGTTCAAAGTACACATTATTTCTAGCAGATAAGAAGAAATGTGAAATTGATGTTGTTCACTTAGAACCTCTTCACATTCCTTTTCTATGTTCACCTTTAATTTTACTATTAATATATCTCCCCAATTGAACTTATTTCCTATAATAGCAATAAAATATATTAGGGGGACACAGGCTTCGTCAAAATTTTTAGCATTTGTATTTCCATATGGCTTGGAAAACATGGTTTCCATGAGTTCATATTGATTCCTTAGTAGGGGGTATTACCCTAAAAGAATTGACTTGAAATATTTTCCTTTGATAAACCATTTTTTCATCAGTTCTCTTAGATAAAACATTAATGATTTGAACTATTCTTCATCCAAGATGATTTGCTCTTCTCATATGTTATAATAAGTGTTAATAGAAGGGGAGTGGAAGGAAGAAATTTATTTTTCCTTTCACATCCTAGATCATCAAATTTTCTATTTTTACACACTTTATGATCCATGGAATGACCTTCAAGTATCCATGGAATGGCCTCTAATAAGGTGGTCCTACTACCTCTCTCTTAGATGCTCAATTATCCTCCCCTCCATAGTGAAATAAATTTGACACACATACGACTGAACACTTACCAGACAGACCCTCTTACATTTATAGGGTGGATTCGTGTTCTTCTCTCTTGTTAATAGTTAGAGTCAAGGAAAATCTATAATACTACATGGAAACTAGGATGATACTCTGAATGGGGCTCCTATTCCAAAGAGTGTGAGTTCTATTTGGGACTTCACATTTGGGATACCCCTTAGTTGACGGAGTTCCAACACCATTAATAATACACATATACAAAATACACACTTACAAAATTTGCACATATACAGAAGAAATGTGATATAAGAGATGCACATATAAACAGGTTGTGCAACTCCCATATAAGAAGATGTTTCATATATGCACACATTATTTGTATATGTGCATCCTTAATATATTCACATATATTCCACATATTCACATATGTGGAAGTTTTTTATATATTGTACATAAGCATATACATAAGATGTGTATATATGGAAGTTATCCATACATGGAAGAGATGAACATATACAAAAGTTGCATATATACGAAAATTGTGTATATACAAAAGATGTGCGCATATGTCATGGTTGTGCATATATGGAGGTTTCCATATATGATATTACGAAACTTTTGCAATGCTTTTATATATGTGCATATACGGAAGTTGTGCATGTGTGGAAGATATGCACATATATGGAAGTTGCACATATACAAAAGATATTTGCATATATGGAAGCTGTGTAGAAATTTATTTCTATAGGTGAAACTTCCATATATGCACATCTTCTATATATGCACATATCTTCCATATATGTGCAAAAAAATGTGCATATACGGAAGTTGGCCATATACGTAATTTGCGCATATATAGAAGTTGCACATATATAGTGGATGAAGTTGCACATAAATTATGTATATATGCATCTTACATAAATATGAAATTTCTATATATGTGCATCTATTTCTATATATGCACACTTTTCGTATATGTGCATGTCTTCCATATATACACATATCTTCCATATATGTGTTTCTTCCGTAGAGTAAGGGTAGTGGGAGAGAACCGTTGCAATGTTGGATTTAATTTGTGATTTTAATTTAAACTGAGATTTCTGCTTCCTTGACACAAAATGTATTTCATCTATATTCATCCTCTGCCTTATGAATTCTAAAGAAAAAATCATCACAGGTAGGAAAATTGGCAGTTTATAAGGAGGAACTTCACAGTCATAAATTCCAATTTTTGTGAAATTTTGGTAGAGATACCAATCTCCAACCTTAGATTGTTCACTAAGACTGGTGAAAGAATGGATAATGGAATGCTAATAGAGAATAAATTTGGAATGGGTAGTTTCAACGGTTTATTTCGAATTACTATTATTAGCGCACCAAATTTAATGAATTAAACAGTGGTGGGGTGATTAATAATTCGACGTGAAACTGCCTAAGTTTATTGGAAGATGTGGTGATAATTATTTTGGTGGTGGTGGTAAAGGCATGCCAAAATAGCAGGAGGGTTGGCAGGAAGGTTGACAGATGGGGCGGGGCGGGTTTGGCAATAAGCATTATAGGATTGGGGTATATGCATAGCTTTCGTATATGTACATATATGGAATTTGTACATATAATGTAGATGCACATATACATAATCTGCACATATATGGAAGATGAACATATACATAATTTATGTGCAACTTTAGCCACTATACATGCACAACATCCATATATGAAAATATACGGAAGTTGTGCCTATAGAGAGGCTGATGTTCAAAGTAACTTCCATATATACACATATATTTTGTATATATGCAACTTCAGTACATGTACAACTTTCGTATATGCACAACTTTCGTATGTGCAAATATACAAAAGTTTCACACATACATAAACAATGCATAACTTTCGTAATATGCATATACATCCTCCATATATGCACAACTTACATATATGTACACATGTTCTGTATATCCACAACTTCTATATATGCACATTATTTTTGTATATGTGTAGCTTTTATATATGTGCATATCTATCGTATATGCAAAACTTCCATGTATGCGCAGATATAAGTTGTGCATATATAGAATACATGTGCATATACACATGGTATACCACTATACAGGAGTCATGCAGTTTCTATATATGTGCATCTTCTTTATCGCATGTCTTCCCTTTATGTGCATATATTTTGTATGTGCGCAAATTTCATATATGTGTATATATGAAAGTTTCGTACATACGAAAGTTATGTGCATATATGAGACTTTTTTATATATGAAGGTTGAAGTTGTGTAAAAATGTGTGCATATACGAAAGATATACACGCATATATGGATGTGGTGCATATATCGAAGATAAAAACGTATAAAAAAATTGTTCATATACAAAAGTTTTATATATACGAAATTTGTGCATGTAGAGAAGTTGCATATATACAACAATTGCACATATACGAAATATATGCGATATAGAAAATGCACAGATATAGAAGTTCTGCGACGTCTGTATATGCACATATTTTGTATGTGCGCTTGTCTTCTATATATTCACAACTTTAGTATATGCACATATCTACCGTATATACACAACTATGGAAGTTGCAGATATATATGGTAGATATGCGCATATACTAAAGTTTTTCATATACAGAAGATGTGCGCATGTACAAAAGTTGTGCATATATGGAGGTTGTTGTATATGCATATTACAAAAGGTGCACATTACTTTTGCATATGTGCAGCTTCCATATATGTGTATATACAGAAGTTGCATATATATGGAAGCTATAAACATAGAACAATGTTGCATATATAGAGAAGATATGAGAATATGCAAAAGATATGTGCATATACAAAAGTTGTGCATATATAGAAGATATGTGCCTATACGGAAATCGGGCATATACAAAAGGTATGTGCATATATGGAAGATATATGCATATACAGGAGTTGTGTAGAACTTTAGCCTTCATGTAGGCACACATTTCATATATGTGCATCTTTTATATATGCAAATATATTCTTTATATGTGCATATAGGGAAGTTACACATATGTGGAGCTTGTGCATATACAATGGCTAAAGTTGCACATAAATTATGTATATGTGCATCTTCCATTTATAGGTTTCTTACGTATGTATGAAACTTCCATATATTTTCATATACCAAAGATACACATATATAGAATTTGTTCACAACTTCATCCTCCATATACGCATAGCCTCCGTATATGCATATGTCTATATCTTCCTTATATGCATATATACAAAAATTGTGCATATACAAAAGATATGTGCATATATAGAAGTTACACATATATAGAGGATATGTGATATAGAAGATGTGCAACTTCTTTATATGCACACTTTTCGTATATGCATATGTCTTCCATATATGCACAACTTTGGTATATGCGCTTCTTTCGTATATGTACCTGTAGTAAAAAGAAAAATAAGAAATTTATCACCTTGTAAATAAGAGTGAGAGTGAGATAGAGGGATAGAGAGTAGAAAGAGATAGGGGTAAATGTGACAGATAAAGTGGGGTGTGAGGGAGGAAAAGAAAGGGTGAGAGTGAATGGGAGAGAGTGACAAATAAAGTTGGTAAAGAGAGAGAGTGGGAGGGAGAGAAAGGTAAATAGAGAGGGGATAAAGAGAGGGAAGGAGGAAGAGAGAAATATAGGAGTGAGAGGAAGAGAGAGAGATAGAGAGAGAAAGAGGAGGGTGAGAGTTGGGTAGGGGATGGTGGTAATGAGGGAGAGGAAAGTGGAGGGTAGAGAGAGAGGGAGTGAGTGCAAGAGAGAGACAAATTTGGAAAAGGAGAAATAAGGGAGGTAGAGAAAGTGGGAGATAGAGAAAGGGGGTTATATAGGGAGGGAGGGCTAGTAGTGTAGAGTGTGGGAGGGGCATTGAGAGAGACATATACAATGGAAGAGAGTGACTTTGAGAGAGAGAATGTGTGTCACCAGAGAGAGAGGTAGATAAAGATAAGGATTATGGGATAATAGATAAATGGAGTGAATTTACATGGACTAAAAGAGCTATTTAATAGTTGTAGCAAGATATTAACAACTTGTGATAATTCTAGTTAGTTTTCTTTGTATAACTAGATTAAATTGTTTATAGATTATTGTGTATTATTATCTTATTGTACAGGTCATGTTACAAGGGTGTGAAATTGAGCTTACTCCATTGAATTATTTTTTATTAAGTTAGAAATAAGGGCTGCATGATTATAGATTTTACAAGGATTATGCCATTATGTGTTGAGCATTTTTTAAAAATTAATGTCTATATATATACAATTTCAAGGAATTCGATAACTCCTCACACAATTCTTTAGAGGTTTCTAGCTTAATGGAAGAGCATCTGCCTTATAAGCAAGAGGTTGGTAGTTCCATTCCACTATGTGCTAACATGAATTAATTAATTAATGATAATGTAGTTTATTATTAATTAAATATTTTTTTATTGATTTATTTCAATGTTGAGATATTTTTCTAGAATTC
>APFE030058498.1:156534-168473 GCA_000404065.3 Pinus taeda
TGGTGGGTTGATAGACGTAAGAACATGGGATTTCAGAGACCAAATTAAGTGTCAGTGTTAGCTTATTGGAATTCTTGGAATCTGCAGAATTGAATACAAATTTCGTAGAACAAGGAATTCGGGATAGTGGCTAGAGACGACAAAGACGAAGAGTCAGTTAAGGGATGGTCATAAAAATTGACAGAGAGTAGAAAGAGCAAATAAACTAACCATATAAATTACATACTGTATATATTACATATTGTATGTATTTATTGATTACACAAAGCAGATACATATATAAGAATTAGATCACTTATTTTTAGACAATAAGATAATATGAAAGTGGATCTATGACTCATAAACAACTCTGTCACAGATAAAGAAATAACTATTTCTAGAATCACACTTCGATACTCACAATGACAATTAAAAGAATTACATCCAATACTCTCCCTTAATACAAAATAGAAATACAAAATAGAAAGTATACATTACAACAATGAATAAATGTGTCAAATTTCAGTCATCCATTTAAATCAAAATCTTACTTAGATGCTTTGAGACAGTTACCCTAATTCTGAAAATTTAACCAGATTTAATCAAGTTTGGTCAAACTGAAAATACTACTTGTTTCTAACTAAGCTCAGAGACTCAACATGCCTTGTAAAGAGGAGGAGAGCATTGTTTCTCTTAAGAATTAAGACAAGATAGCACACTCCTGCAATGTGTGATACCCAGATTGGATACCACTAAACACACACCAGCCAACAAGTAAACTAAACACAAAGCCAAAGAGATCCATCAGGCACAGAATCACCAGGAAACACAAAGATGCTTCCTTAAATATCAACATATGGATGGTGAAAGCTCAAAAGCATTTATCATTCATTAGACCATTGCAAAGAGGTGCAGTAACAGATAGAACAACAGTTATAGAGATCCCTAGAAATATGGGATCTATAAAGTTTAAACTGATAGATAACTATATATATGAGGACTCCCTGCTATCAATTACAAGGATGCTATGTAACCAGTTCCTCTAAACTGATAGATAACTATATATATGAGGACTCCCTGCTATCAATTACAAGGATGCTATGTAACCAGTTCCTCTAAGATAAAAAATTTAGTGCTTCTACAATGAATTGAATCAGTAGTGTAATCTTCTGAACGACTAGAACTGACAAAAATACTGCATTCAACAAAGCTAGACATCTGGAGACAGTTCTGCAAATAGTTCAGATGGAGAGAAAACGTCTGCTTCCACATTCCCTGCAGATCAGTCAAGTGAATGGGTATGTGCAACTTCCACGACCTGCAACATAAAATAACACAAATGTGTCAGTTGATGATAGACCCATATTTGCTAAATGACTCTGATATCTGTCAAATAAAAAATTCCAGCCCAAGAAAATGAAATCGATTCAGACCTAAGTAGCGAGGCAGATTCATACAGGGAACATGTAGATGACGATTTTAAAGTGAAGCAGATTCTTGCCAGAAACAAACACATGTCCAGCACGTGAAGGGATTGAAGCAAAAGGTAAAAACATCAAGCTTTAGAAGCGAAGCAGATTCAGCTTAAACAAAACTGCCAAGGCTAAAAAGCGAAGGAGATTCATGCCAAATACACATCAAATATAAGATGTTGAGCAGATTCATGCCAAAAAAATGAAAAAAGAAAACATCAGACCTAGAACTTTAGTTTGTTTATAACAAACACAAAGGTCCCAGTACACAGCCGATTCAAGCAAAAATAAAATATACCTCAAACTTAGCTCAAACAGTAATTCAGGTTGAAGGTGAAAGCAAATGAACCTAACCTAAACAGTATAAGTCAGGTTGAAGGTGAAGGCAAATGAACCTAACCTAAACAATATAGTAGATTCAAGCTGAAGGCAAACATACCTGACCCAAAAGATATTCAAGCTAGACAACAAAAATAGTTGGCAAAATTCAATAAGATTTAGAGCCAAGGGCAGGCAAGTTCATTCTAAAACAGCTTAAAAACTAAACAAGCAAAGCAAACTAGACATTGATATAGATACAGAGTAAAATGATTTTACTTACTGGGGTCCTGTGTGACTAGTGTTGCAGCTCCATTAAAGTAACAAGTGCCCCCTGAGTTCTTGAATTGCTGCCAATAACTGTTGAAGGCATATGATGCATGATCAATAACCGTGTTAGGCTGATAACAAGGCTTCCCTGGCTGGATGGAAGCGCAGGTGTTGTTTCCCTGACTGCAGGCATAATTAATAGCAGACGGCAAGGAAGAAACATTTGCATTAGCATCTACAACACACCACAATTTGCCAGTGTAGGGTGGAGGTGGAGGAGGGAGAGGCTTATACTCCGAATCCTGGAGCTCGCCAGTGAGATCAATCTCATAAACCCTGGTTCCATTTGGATACAACAAACCCCAATGTCTCTCAGTTCCCGGTCCAGACTTTTGATCCTCATTAAACAATGAAAAAATATATGTGGGGATGAATTGATTGGGCCTGCGAGGGGTTCCCAGGGGAGGATCTGCAAGCATTCTCCTTATGAGCCGCCGGTTATAATGGGGTGAATTAAAGATGTTGGCACCCAACTGATTAAGGTCACCGGCATTGGGCCACCCAGTTTCAGCTATGATTAACCTAATGTCCTCATAACCCAGTTTGCTCATCGCAGCTACAACCGCATCAAGCTGCTGGTCCAGCATATTGGTATACACAAGGCCATTAGGATCGGTGTAGTTTTTATCATGATCCCCAAAACTGGCATATTCCAAAGAAATATTCGTAGGATCAGAAGACCAAGCAAAGTAAGGATACACATCAATAAAAAAGTAGGATCTCCGTCTAGTCAGAAACTCGAGCATTTGTTTCATGACAGTTTCTGCAACATCATCCCAAAAAGCACCAGATGATGGAGGAAATGAAGTGTTGAGCACATCCATAGCAGAAGGGGTTCCTACCTTGATATGATGCAGCTTATATCTAAGCAGAGCTCGCCTGATTCACAGCATAGCGGGCACTAGCTGGTACCAGGTCTGGTTGTTGGAGTAGTCTGATAAAATTTCATTCCCCACCAGGACTATATTGATCTTGGTTGCAGGATAGAAGTAAACAACATTATTCTTCACCCATTTGTCTGCAAATGACTGGTTGGCCGAGACATTGGCAATATCTTCGTTCTTAACCATCACTGAGACCTTAATACCAGTGTGCGCGAGAGCCTTTAGGATTTCTGGATTAGTATCATAGATTTTAACCCTGCCTGCCTTCATTCTTTGGATCAAGTGAATTGCTTCTTCTGTGGAGGGCAGGTTGTCGCCAAGCTGCCCATAATCGATACCAATGGTGTAATCCTCTGCATCTGTGGAACAATGACAAAAAGAAAAAGCGAAGGCATTGAACAACTAGTGAAATTTATGCAGGATCTCTGTATAATCAAATAGATGGAAATGCTAGTATAAGGTGTAACAAAATCATGAAATTTATCGGAATGACTGAAAACAACGGAAATACCATGGGAAAACATGTTATCTCAGTCCATTAAATTTTCAGAAAGGAAATGCATAACGAATATCAGAAGAAAAATGTACATTTTTTCTAAAAACATTACATAAACACATGATTTTCTTTTTCCAACAGTATCCTAGGTACCCTGGCACAACAATCTCAACTGCAGCTAGTGGGGATAATCGGTACTGCCTTCCAAGAACGATAATCAGTACTGCCTTCCAAGAACGAGATGCTAAGTGTAGCCAGACAGTTTACATGATAGAACTACGGTATTTTACCAAGTAAATTTGATCTAGTGAAAGATTTCTTAAAGGGAAAGCCGATCAATATCAGAAACAGACACATTCAGAGATAAAACATTAGAAAACCATGGGATTTACTTGTAGCAAGGGTATTGGTTGAACTGAGGGGAACCCAATAAACAAATATATGCTAGTACCAACAGGAAAAGGTCAGGAACTCAGAAGCACATATATGTTAGTACCAACAGGAAAAGATAAGAAACCCGTGGAATTTAGTCCAAGTTTTCTTTACAGATGATTCATTCAAACATGCAAACCCAAACCTATCAGAATCCCATAAGCAAGAAAAAAGTATCAGAACAATATGGAATTGTGTCCCCTTGAAATTATTTCAGTACACAATTTCGGAAAATAAGCAAAACCCAATTGATACCGAAAGAAAATATACATGAATAACTACTCACAGGCATGAATTACAACTCCCACTATGGCCAACAGAGGCCAGAAAACTTTTGATCCTGGAATTGCCATTGTGTGAATAAATCCCATTGCATGAATAATTCCCACCTCTGCCCCGGCTTTGCCCGAATGCCATGGTCATGGCGTGATCGATTGCGCTTCAAAGTAAATGGGAGCTGAACGGTTCAGAGCGAGGATTGATCTACGGCTCAAGTTTTTGGAATCGTCTAACATTTGATCGTACGGTGTCGTAGGAGGACAGGTAAGCAAAGAAGGGGATGGGTCTCAGAGGGAAACGCCTTACGGCGTAATAAAAATATAATATACTATCTATTAATATATATATATATATAATTAAGCCTTTATACTATTGGGTTAATATCTGTTCCATGATCTTAAAAACAACATTTGTCCTTTATCAAAATCCACATCAGGAAAGTCGTATCTGTCATTTATTTCATTTGCGATCTTGACGAGGTTTTTATCAGCCGAAGTTTACTCTGCCCATATGCACGATGGTTTGTTTAGCTATTTGGTCTTTAGTCAAACAACAACTACTTTTGTATGTTGTGCTATTTATTCGGGAAAGCGTGCTTGTTATGTCTGGACTTTGGACATTCTTCTTATTTCTACACTCCAGATAGTTAGACACCTATGTAACCGGATTCGTCCAAACCCCTTGTCGAATCTGAAGCCTGCGAATCGGATACAATTCACCATGAATTCGAATCCCAGAACAGGATTCGACGTGTCCATACAGGATTCTTATGAATCCCGTATGGGCACATTGAATCCCGAATATGGGATTCGAATCCCCTAAATGTGACTTCCATGGGCTTAAAATCGAGCTGTTCTTTTTCTCATTCACCTTATTTCTCATTTGCTTTTGCATAGTTTGAGCTATAGACAAGGAGCTAAGGAGTAGAGCGTTTGACAAGGAGATTCAAGCACCAGGTAAGTGCATTTCAGCTCCATTTTATTTGCATTTCTTATTCTATTACAGTAGTTTGTATATGATTTTTTGTTTACAAATTTGTGCATGTTTTTTTCATTTTTTTTAAAGTATTCATGGCTCAATCAAAGGCAGCAGTTAGGGGGCAAAGAAAGGGGAAGAATGTCTCCATTAGAGATGCCCCTCCTCCCCCAATATCATTAGAGTCTACTTCAAGTAATGTTGAGGGAAGAGGAGGACCTAAAGACAACATTGAGAAATATCCCTTCTGGAAATATGTCACAAGAGAGGATGGGACAAACACCAAGGGGAAGGGAGGAGGCAATGTGTAATGGAGATTCAACTTTTGTCACATTGCTTTCAAAAGGACATATTTCCGTGTGAAAGGCCATTTGTTGGCTTTACCGGATTGTGGAATTGGAGCTTGTAAAGCTGTTCCTTTACAAAACAGGAAAGAAATTGAAAATGAGTCCACTGTTGGTATGGAAAATCTGGCTGCAACATCAAGAAAAACCAAGAATCAAGACCCCCTTCCGTTTTTTAGGAAAGGCACCACCAAATTTCCATTTGAGAGTTCTATTGGGGGACAAGCAACAAAAAGAAGAGAAATTACACTTGGTCCAATGGACAATATTTTTCAAAAAGAGAAACGGGAAGAGCTTGATCTCACCATTGCCTTCTTTTTCTATCAAAACTTCATATCATTTAATGTTGCACGCTCACCTTTATTTATTGAGATGTGTCGAGCTCTAACTCACGGGTCTCCATCATGGTATGTGCCTCCTGGTCTAGAGAAGCTTAGAACCACATTGTTGACGAAGGCAAAAAAACAGGTGCAAAAAATGCTTGAGCCTATTGTAGCATCATGGCCAACATATGGGGTTAGCATTGTTTCTAATGGATGGACAGATCCAGCATAACACCCAATCATCAACTTCGTGGTGTCTTCCTTGAATGGTCCAATTTTCTTCAGCGCAGTGGATACACTTGGAGAATACAAGGATGCACAATTTATTAGTGAATTATTTATTAAAGTTATTGAAGATGTAGGTGTTGATTCTTGTGTGCAAATCATTACAAATAATGCACCTCTTTGCAAGGTTGTTGGCATAATTGTGGAAGATAAATATCCACAAGTGTTTTGGACACCTTGCATTGTCCATTCATTGAACTTAGCACTGAAATCCATTGCTTTTGATGTGCTTTGGATTGGTAACATTATTGAGTATGCACACCATATCCGTAACTTTGTGCAAAATCATACAAATGCCCTCACTATCTACAAGGAGTACACCAATCTATCATTGTTGAAGATTGTTGATACACGGTTTGCCTCTTCATTCATGATGTTGAAGAGGTTAAGGGAGGTCAAGACCGCCCTTGGGTCCATGGTTATTTTTGAGTTTTGGTCTTTTGGGAGAAAGATAGGTCAGGTAGCCTATAAAAGAGTGAAGGACACAGTGCTAGGTGATGCTTGGTGGGAGAGGATAGATCTAATTATTCAGATCATGGACCCTATCATTTCTTTGCTTCGATTTGCAGATACAGACAAACCCATCCTAGGAGAGGTTTATGAGGGATGGGATTCCATGATTGAGTCTGTGAGGAGAATTATTCGAAAACGTGAGTGCCCCAAGTAAGAGAAATCCCCAGAGGTCTTCTGTGATACTATACAGGATATTCTTGTCAGCAGCTGAGACAAGAATTGTACACATTTACATTGTTTGGCTCACTCATTGAACTCAAAATACTACAACCATGAGTGGGTGAATGGTGAACCTTCCCATAGATTCCCTCCTCACATGGATGGTGAAACCTCACAAGCGAGGAAAGAGGCATTCAGGCTGGTTTTTCAGGATAGTGCATTGCTTGATGAGGTGGAGGATGCCTTTGTAGAGTTTTCCATTGACACTAGTCTTTGTAGGATATGATGTGATTAGAGATAGAGGACCTAAAAAGCCCTATTCTTGGTGGGAAAATCATGGGGCAACAAGCCCTCCTCTTTAGTAGTTAGCCATGAGACTCCTCTCTTAAATGACTTCATCCTCTTGTTGTGAGAGGAATTCGAGTGCATATGGGAATTTGTATACTGTGAAGAAGAGCAAGATTGAGCAGTCTAGGGCAGAGGCAATGTTGTATGTGCACACCAACCTTCATCTTATTTATAGGCATAGGGAAGAGTGGTTGAGGAGAAAGACAAAGATGTGGGATGTCTTTCCTAATGGTATTGGTCTGGACAACAGTGTTGAGTTGGCATTGGCCAGCATGGATCTCAATGATCCAATGCTAGAGCCTGTTAGATTTGATGATGGTGATATTTTAGAGGGATCATCCTCCACACCAGTATATGCAAAGGCGACTATGGATACAGGGGAGGAGGAGGATGCAGAGGAGAGTAGTGGTGACCATGATGATGAGGAAATTGATGTTGATTCTGATGATGACTCGGAGGATTGATGACTACCTTTGCCTTGAGGCTTGTATACCTGTAGTTCGTTTATATTTTCTATTTCTCTTTGCCATTGGCATTGCACTAGCACTACCTATGTAACACATTTTGATTTGATGACTTAATGAGAAAACTACAGTTGTCAGTGTCTTTATCTTACTATCTTGTAGTTGTAAGTTGTCTTTCATTTATGAATTATGAATCATGATTTATGTGACCACTGACATGTATTTGAATATTTGTATGTACTATGCATGCTATAGATGAAGATCTATGTTTGAAATCAATGAATTTGTATCATTAATTAGAATTTGTGTAAGAACTATCAATTTATATATATATATATATATATAATATTATATATATATATATATAATATATATATATATATATATATATTATATATATATATATATATATATATAACGAATCCTACATGTCCTTTTCTGGGGGATCAACGTGTCTGAATCTAACATTCGAATCCCCAAATCCTATGAATCCCAAATCCCCATGTGAGGTGACTTAGTTAGACGCATATACATTGTATTAGCAAGCTTTCTGTCACTCGAAAATGTTATTATTTTTATTTTTAATTAGTTTTATTCAAAAAGTAAAGTTTTATCTTGTTAAAGTAAAATTTGGGAGGGTTGCAGTATGTCTTAAAACTGTTGTTGCTTGGGTAAGAGCTTATCTTTCTCGGAGGTAAGGAAACAAGTTAATCCCAAAAATTGCTTCTGCTTGGTTAAGAGCTCGTCTTCCTTAGACGTAAGGAAACTGGTTAGGTCCAAGACCTAGAGGTACCTGGTAGGAGTGAAAACAAGTTATTTTAGGTTGTGTGGTTTTCCTTGAATAATTAAGATGAGTCAACCTGTATTGACGATAAGCAGCGGGAGCTGGTTGTCCTCACTGCTAGTTTGATAACTGAGTTAGGATAGGTTTTCCCACCGTATAAAAAGAGAGTAAAACTCGCGATATATCAGCATGTTCACTAAGAATATCAACATTAGCCAGCAATATATATCATAGTCAAACCTACTAAACCATATTCACCATAGTCAGCCATGTCAATTTTAATTAACCATAGTTAACCATGGTTGAACATGGTTTGACCAATTTGAAAATAGTTAGTCAAACATGATAAAAGTGCTTAACCATCATTAACTATGGGCATCTTTGGTTACCATCGCCACCCATAGACATCAACATGGGTGATTTTTCATCAACCATAGTCACCATAATCATCATGGTCAACCATGGTCAAACCTAATAAACCATGTTCACCATATCCATATTTCCATTCTATAGTCATATTAGTAAATGTTACATGTTCATGAACCTAGTATAACAAATTTAGTCACCCATAAACATCATGGTCAAAATTTGTAAACCATGTTCACGATGGTCAAATCAAGCTCAACCATAGTCAACCATGCCAATCTTAGCCAACCATACTCAACCATGGGTGAACATAGTTTGAGAAATTTAACCATGATAACCATGGTTTGTCATGTTGACCATGTAGACCATTGTTGAACATGGTTTGACGATGTTGGGCCTTAGTTGAACATGGGCGGCCATCTTGACAATGGTCACCATGGTTGATCTTGTTATTAATGGTTGGCTATTCTTGACCAAATATGACCATGGCTCACCATTTTCACTATGGGAAAAGATGTTAACCATGTGTGAATATGCTTTGACCAGTTTGACCATGATGGCCTTGGTTTACCATATACAACCATGTTTATCATGGCTAGTCTTACTCTTTATGGTTGGTTATGGTTGACAAAATATCACTATGTTTGACTATGTTTCACAATGGTCAACCAAGGGATAGTGATGGTTGACATAGTTAAACATCATTGACCATGGTTAACAATGGTATTCTTTGTGGGATTATGACATTATTTTTTCAATAATTGCAAAGATGTCTGATGTTTGTCACATTGCAACATCATTTCTTGTTTAACACATTACAATGAAGTCTATTGTCTGTTCTTGTGTGGTGTCATCTATGATATGTCACATTTGTGACAAAGATTATTGTTTGTCTACATTGGATGTCATTTTCTATTTGTGATGTTGCAACATCATTTGTTCTTACTTTGCAATGTTGTTTGTCACATTATAATGTTCTTTTTTGTTTATTCGATTATAACCTTATATGTTATTCATCACACTACGATGTTGCTTCTTGCTTGTCACATTGCAATGATGTTTCTTACCTATCTCATCACGATGTCATTATTTTTCTAACTATGAAAAATGTGTTATTTGTCACATTGTAACATCATTTGTTGGTCATCATCTTGTGACATTTCATGTGACATAATTTGCTCATCTTACTATCACGTTGATTATGTTTGTCACAATGTAAAATCAAATTTTATGTCTATGTTTATGTATAGATGATCATGGTTGACCATGATTCCCATGGTGACTATGCTTCACCATGACAACCATGTTGATTATGGTTGGCTATAATGCACATGTTGATTATGGTTGAACAAAATGTCCATGTTGAGTAGGCTTGCCCATGTTGACTACACAACGTCATTTTTTTTTCTAATTGTTAAATTGTTCATTGTTCACCATATTACGTAGTGGTTTGTTATTCATCACATTGCAATGACATTTGATGTTTGTCACATTACATTTTTTTTTTTTTTTGTCACATTGGGAACCATATTAAATTTATTAAAGTTATATTGTGAACAACATAAATCTAAGTTGAAGTAGTATTAAAATGATATTACCAAGTAATAATACAATGATTTATGTTATAATACAATTATAAAAGTTATATTGAATAACTTCAATATTAAATATATATTAAATATTACGTAGTGCATTTATTATATAATATTATTAAAGTTATGAACGTTAAAAATTGTAGTAATGTATATGTTCTTGTTAGCTATGACCACGATGCATAGTTGACTATGGTTGACTATGTCAACCATAGCTACATGTTTGACTATGGATACCTATGGTTATGTTAAGCATGATGCTTATGGTTGACTAGGTTTATGTTGAATATGGTACCCATGGTTGATTATGTTACCATTATGTGGGTTAGGGTTCTTTCCGCTTAATTGTCGGTGCAAGAGAAATCAATTTATTGTCAGTATACAAAAATCTCGTTAGAACTAGGCCTTGATGTATTTTTTTTTGTTGTAACAAAATCCTAGTGCTATTTTAACATGTTGTGAGATGGGTTTTTAAGGTTTTTTTACGTCTCTCTCGAAAATATCTATTTCAGTGAAAATGTAAATTACATTTTTAAAGTGTTGTAACACAATTTGACCATGTACATTATTATTCTTATTTTCTAATTTTAAGATCACAGGCAAGCCATACCACATTGGCATATGAGATCCCTTTGTTTGTGGGACAACAGACTCACCTCGACATATTAATTTGACTACTAAATCTACAAAACATACATACTCTTACCTTCTTTAATTTTAAACCTGTAATCAAATTAATCATAAACAAATCAACAATAAAAGTGTAAATGCTACTTTCTGCTCTATACATGGATACATATCATTCAGATTACCATTTTGTAGCCAAAACAAAAACATGATTGTTCTTCATTCCTTCCTAAAATAGATATGCTAAAAATAACTTAATATAAAAGCTAGACTAGTCCCAAAAAAAAAGAAAAAGAAGAAAAGAAGATGTTATCTCAAATGTCTCGGCGGAAATCAAAGGAAGACCATACCTCTTTAACATGATTCCCCATAGCCTGAGGTACACATTGTGAAGACCATCCGTACGGTTCACTTAATGAACAACAATGGCACCAAAAACCTATGGATGATTACTTTTCTAGATATGGCGTCTTTCAAGGTTTATTTTGAAAATTGTATTGACGGTTTCCTCATATTCCATTAACATGAATAATGTTTGTTTTATTAATACTCTATTGGTTTAAATCACAAATAACCTTTTTATGTTTAGCCCATTCCTTTTTTAAAGGATAATTATAGCACATTATAAATTTCAACTAATGTTCATTTTTTTCCATAGATTTGAGGTATGTAGTAATTATTTTTTAATATTTAAAATGTACAAAGAAAACAATTAATTTTTATGCTTTAAAATAAGCTAAAACAATTATTTTTTATTAGTTTAAAATTAAAATCTATTCTTATTATTATTAATAATAATTTTTAATTTTAGTATATATATATTATATATTTATATATTATATATATTGACAATAGTTGTGGAAATATGTATATATATATGTGTATGTGTTTGTGTATATATAATGTATATATAATTTTAACTCAATATTTTTAATGTCTATTTAGGATGGATTAATTGGCAATGGTTGT
>APFE030058498.1:169859-221781 GCA_000404065.3 Pinus taeda
ATCTCAACATACTAATAGTAAAAACTAAGAGGATTATAAACCCTAGGGAATGATATTAAACTCGAAGATTGTCTCAATATGAAAATCAACCATAGTCAATCATAGTCCAATGATGCATTGTAAGAAAAGTTGTCTCAATATGAAAAACAATCATGGTCAACCATAGTCCAACGTCCCATTGTAACAAAAATTGTGTCAATATGAAAAGTAGTCATGGCCAACCATGTTTATGTTAGGGTTTATGGTTTTTATCTTAGGGTTTATATACTTTGGGTTTACAATATTTATCCCTTGGGTTTAATAATATTCCCTTCGGTTTATAATCCCTTGGAGTTTTATTATTAATCACTTGGGTTTATTATTCCCTCGGGTTTATAATATTTATCTTAGGGTTTCAATATCTTGGATTTATAATATTAATCCCTTGGGTTTAATATTATTCCCTTAGGTTTATAATATCTTGTTGTTTTAGAATTAACCCCTTGGGTTTATAATATCAATCACTTAGGTTTATCAATATAAGGGTTCATATTCCTGGGGTATAATATTATTCATAAGGTTGATAATATTAATCCTAGGGTTTAATATAAATCCCTTGGGTTTATAATCATGGTCAACCATTCACAACCATGGTCCAATGTCACATTGTGAGAAAGATTGTCTCAATAGGAAAATCAACCATGGTAAAACATGTTCAACCATGTTTATTTTATGGTTTATAGTATCTGTCTTAGGGCTTATAATTTTATCAGTTGAGTTTATCCCTTGGGTCCATGGTCCAATGTCGCATTGCAACAAATATTGTCTCAATATGAAAATCAACCATGGCCAACCATTGCCCAATGTCACATTGTGAGAAATGTTGTCTCAATATGTAAATCAATCATGGCGAGCCATAGTCCAATGTCGCATTGTGATAGATATTTTGTTAATATGAAAATCCACCATGGTCAACCATGTTTATTTTAAGGTTTATAATATTTATCTTAGCGATTATATACCTTGTGTTTATAATATTTATCCCTTGGGTTTAATCTTATTCCCTTCAGTTTATTTTCCCTTCTGTTTTTTAATATTAATCCCTTGAGCTTCTTATTCTCTTGGATTTATAATATTGATCTTATGGTATATGTACCTTGGGTTTATAATATTAATCCCTTAGGTTTAATATTGTTCCATTGGGTTTATAATACCTTAGGATTTTAGAATTAATCCCTTGGGTTTATAATCCTAGGGTATAATATTATTCATAAGGTTTATAATATTAATCCTAGGGTTTATATAAATCCCTAGAGTTTATATTCATGGTCAACCATGTGCAACCATGGTCCAATGGCACATTGTGACAAATATTGTCTCAATATGAAAATCAACCATGGTCAACCATGGTCAAATGTCACATTGAGACAAATATTGTCTCAATATGAAAATAAACCATGGTAAAACATGGCCAAGCATGTTTGTTTTAGGGTTTATAGTATTTTTCTTAGGGTTTACATACCTATGGTTTATAGAGTTCATATTCCTAGGGTATAATATTATTCATAAGTTTTCTAATATTAATCCTAGGGTTTATATAAATCCCTAGAGTTTATATTCATAGTTAACCATGTGCAACCATGGTCCAATGGCACATGTGACAAAGATTGTCTAAATATGAAAATCAACCATGGTCAAATGTCGCATTGTGAGAAATATCTCATTATGAAAATCAACCATGGTAAAGCTTGGTCAGGCATGTTTATTTTAGGGTTTATAGTGTTTTTCTTATGGTTTACATACCTATGGTTTATAATATTAATCCCTTGGGTCCATGGTTCAACGTCACATTGTGGCAAAGATTGTCTCAATATGAAAATCAACCATAGTCAAACATGGTCAACCATTTTCCAATGTTGCATTGTGAAAAAGGTTGTCTCAATATGAAAATCTATCATAGTCAACCATAGTCCAATGTTGCATTGGGACAAATATTTTGTCAATATGAAAATCAACGATGGTCAACCATCTTTATTTTAGGGTTTATAATATTTATATCAGGGTTTATATACCTTGGGTATAATATTTGTCCCTTGGGTTTAATATTTATCGTTTGGGTTTTTAGTATTAATCCCTTGATTTTATTATTCCCTTGGGTTTATCAATATAAGAGTTCATATTCCTAGGGTATAATATTATTGATAAGGTTTAATATAAATCCTTAAGGTTTATAATCATGGTCAACCATGCACAACCATGGTTCATTGTCACATTGTGACAAAGATTGTCTCAATATGAAAATCAACCATGGTCAATTGTCGCATTGTGACAAAGATTTTCTCAATATGAAAATAAACCATGGTAAAACATAGCCAACCATGTTAATTTTAGGTTTTAGAGTATTTATCTTAAGGTTTATATACCTAGGGTTTATAATATTAATCTGTCGGGTTTATCCCTTGGGTCTAATACTAATAATGCTAATTAATAATAGTAGTAATAATAATAATAATCATAATAATAGTAATAATAATCATAATAATATTGTGATTGGTATACACCTTTGACATATATAAACCACATTTACTAAAACATTATACACCTCAGAGTTTTTAGTATTAATTCCCTCATTAATATTATTCCATTTGGTTTATAGTTCCTTGGCTTTTAGTATTAATCCCTTGGGTTAATATTATTGCCTTGGGTTTATAATCCCTTGCAATTTTAATATTAAACCAAAGGGACTGATATTATCAATCCAAGGGATTAATAGTAAAAACCCAAGGGATTATAAACCCCATGGTTTTTGGTATTAGTGCCTTGTTATTTCTATTCTCATAAATTTATCATTGGTAGATAAAAATGAAGCCTTTGACTATATCAAGCACATTAATATTTTTAATGTGGCTTTTCTAGTGCATTAATGTATGTTAATATACATTACTATAGATCAATGGACTTTAATTAATACACATTTGTGTACATAACAATAGTACACATACACTAAAGTACATTAATGCATAGTAATGTACAGTTGAATACATTAATATACCAATTTACATTTAAATACATGCATATACTAATATGAAAAATAATGTACATTTCATATATATAAATGGATAGTATTGTATATGGAAGTTCAAATATTATAAATGTGGTTGATATACGTTTATCGGTGTTTATTAGCCACATTTCTTTATGTTGTTGTGCTAGTTTAATACCTCGAGCATAGTCGCAATACTTTGGTTAAACTACGATCAATCTCTAGAGACGGGTTAAGGGTTCACACCTTGAAAAATACCTTTGTGTATTGATACAAGCTCTGCATGACGATATCACTTTGTAAGAACCGATCTAAATTCCAAACCAATGCCAACAAACAAAGTTCGCCTTTGGTCAATGCCTATTCGAGCTCTGCCTTCATGATTGATGTTTGGTCTAAGCATTAATTCTTGACTTTGATAGCGAGCCCGAGACTTGCTCACACATTCATATTTTTTGTTCACACTCTCTACATTTTGTTCTCAATCTTGCAACAAATTTTTGATTTCAAGAAATTCCAGCTCTCAAAGATCTTTATATTTGGATTGATAAAAGAATGGGGTTGGCAATGCTCTTTAGAGAATATTTCTTATCATCTGATTTCCTATGGGATCGGTGAGAGAGTACAACTCTCGGATTTCTTTAGATTGCTCATGGATCAATACCATGAGTGCTATAAGCCCTAAGAATTATAGGATATCTGATACCAATTGATAAAATATAGCTCACAATAAGGAGAACACAAGAGACAATGAATTTGGCAGAAAATGCCTCAAGCCATAATGTCTCACACATTCCCTATTTCATCTTTCAATGATGCAAATATCTAATACAATTATGAAACCACCTCAATTACTCTCACCTTGAAATTTCATAAAAAGATAAAGTAGGATGAGACAAAATATGATCTAGAAATATACTTACAAAAAACCCTAGATCCCATGATGTGAAATACATAAAGGTGGTATACTATGAGTAAGAAGCTAACACATCACATGTTGAGTTTACTCATTAATAAAGATCAATAGGATCCCCTTAAATAAGATAAAAGAACAATGCAATAGAAATTAAAAGAAAAATATGTGAAGCGCATCACCATTTGAGAAAAACTCTAGTTGAAACTTACTTGATTAATACAAGTAATGAAAACTTAGTCACCTAGGCTACTTGTTCAAAAAGAATAAAGAGAAAAAAGTTCTAATGGATCAATGATATATACCTATTTAAACTCCATAAGCACATGTTCAAATGTTGTGATGATTAGTCATTTGTCTAACTAAACTCAACCTTAATAGTTAGCATTGGACAAAAAAAAATTCTCTATGCCTATTTTGCAAAGGTCTATAAAAGGTAGTGTCATCATTCCAAGATGTCAATTCCTAGACGCATTCCTTCATTCTTTATAATGACAATATGTACACTAATAATATTATAATCTACAATAAAAGTTTTCAACTCTACATATAGTTATGAACTAAATCTTTGGTTGACTTAATATAATCATCAACAATCAATTTATATTCCTACAAATCAAACACCTACTATAAACAATGTGATGTTAATTGTAAATCCATTGTTATGTGTTGTTGAGATCCTTTATTGGTGCATAATTATGTGTATAATATCATATAATATTTAATTAATTGTACACATGTAAATAACTTAATTATGTGTCACCTACTATAAACAATGTGATGTTAATTGTAAATCCATTGTTATGTGTTGTTGAGATCCTTTATTGGTGCATAATTATGTGTATAATATCATATAATATTTAATTAATTGTACACATGTAAATAACTTAATTATGTGCAATGAATAAATTGTACTTATTCATTTCATGGAGAAATCTCACATTTAGGTAATCTTGAAGAATTTTTGAGTTATTAGCTTAGTGAATAGAGTAGTCTAACTATTCAATGGTTGAATTCTTTTCTAGTCAATTTTGCTTGAAATTTGATAGGAAATTGTTAGAATTGTAAGTTTAAACTATGTAATTTATGCAATCTGAGCGCTACAAGGACTTTTCTAAGCGTTGAAACTATTTATACATTCAATAGCATATTTTAAACAATGAAAAATCACCATATAGCCCAAAATTGTGTTGTCAAATCTAAACACAGAAAACCAAAAAGTCAAATAATTATACTACACCTTAGTAAATTAACAAAAAAAAACCATATATATACAAACATTTATTCTCTAAATAAAATACCAAATCTTTATTAAACTTAGCACTATCCATTTACTGTATAGATATGAGTTTACCATATATATCTTATACCAGTTTATAAATTTGATATTTCACTAAAATCCTATAATGATACACATTTTCTCACATGCTATCAAAGTGATTTAAAACCAACCTAGTTCTTGTTAAACGGATAACCAAATCATTCTACAATTAAATCACTTAAGCACTTCTCATATTTTCATTTTCATCATTTCAATAGTTTTCCCAGCTATTTAAAAACTCCATTGTATTTGTATTTGGAGTGGCCACATTAACTACAGACTCCTCTTGTTTCATCAAAGTCAGCCTCTATATGATTTACATATATATATTTCCCCTCCAACCAGCTCCTTAGTACCTTCTATTTTTCAAAAAGTAGAGATTTTATTTTAATTTTATTTAGAAGTTTAATTTGAAAACTAATTACAGCATATTACGAGCAAGTATTGTTACAATTGGAGTTTTTTATTGGCCTATCCTTTCCACTGCTGCCGGCTCCACTGACGTGCTACCTTCATCCAATTTTCATTATGATTTTTGCGCCCCTCCGTTGACCAGTCTTCCCTCCACGTGGCCACCCATTTGTCTGGGCCACGGCCGGCTGCGTCACCTTTTGTTACGGCCCTCCTACACCACTTGTTGCCTTAAACCACGTGGGCCGCTCCACTTGGCCGCCCTCCTTGACCACGTGGCTTTGGCCGTTCTCGACCACTGGGTGCCTCCTTAAACCACGTGTCCCCCGCCATTGGGCCGCCCTCTTGTTGCCACTTAATCACGTGAACAAAAAAAACACAGATTTCACACGGCTTTCCTGAACTATACTTTTTTTATTAATGTTTTAATTATAACTTTCCTTTCCCTTCACGTGTCTTCGTATCAGCTTCATATTAACAATGACATCGGCACATCCCCACCCGGTAGATTGCCACGTATAATTATTACGTCATTAATTCAATCCCGGAGTGACACATGGTATGGCGTAGGTTGCTACGTAACTTTTTCCATTCAATGTCACATTATATCTTTACAATATACCTTTATATCTAGTCAACGTTAAGCTAACTTAATGCAAGACATGATGTAGAGTCACTCAGAGTACCAACTTTGTCCACTCAATGTCACATGATATCTTTAGATCTAGTCAACATTCAGCTAACTCAATGCAAGGCATATTGGGTAATTATTCGGAAAGTACCACCTGCCACTCACCTGAAGTTTCAAAATTTAATTTTGGAGATTGATTTTTTATTTTTTATTTTTATTTTTTTCTATAGGAATTGGTAAATAGATTAATCTCATATTTGGATGACGGGGTGTTCATTTTGGCTACTATTATTATACCTTTCGGTTTATAAGAGTCCTTTTCTCCATAGATTAGGTTACTGTAGGGGATTTTAATCTTCGATCTTTTAGTTTAGACCATGCTTCATATCACACCAATCCTGAATTGAATTGTCGCCCAAATAAAATTGAAAATAAATTTTAAACAAAATAAATGGTTCCATTAATTTTTTAGTCTAATAAAGGGAGAAATATTTTTATTTTAAGATAGGTTAGGGTCCGTTCTCATTTCCTATTAATCTTTTAGGTTCATAACTTTATCATTTTATTATATTTTATTTTAATCTATTTTTTTTTATAGAATTTGAATAAATTTTCAAAGGTTTATGTAATTGTAATTTTTCTATTTTTCCAAAATCAATGTGGTGGTACAAGTTATTTTAGTTTATTTTACATTGTATTTTCTATTTTTATAAGAGGTTCAATTAACTAACACAAACTATTATTCTTAGAAATTATATTTGAATGATCTACTCGAGAGTAAAGGGTTATATTGGGTGACTCTTAGGACAGATCTTGGACCAATTGACATAAACAAATGTACAAGATGGCTTAATCATAACGATGAAGCTAGATTTATAATTGGCATGATGATCTCTAAAGATCTTGAATTTCATATTCAGTGTATTAATACACCTCATAAAGCATGGTTGAAGTTTGAACAACTCCATAGGGAAACCAATTTGATAGGAACTCATCAACCAAAAATCATCTCATCTCTCTTGATTTGACATTTATTTTTCAGTTCAAGGACTACATTATAAAATTTAACCACTTAAGACTCTAACTTGGTGATTGTGGAGTCAATAATATAGACGATTAAACAATAATTACAATTTTGTCTAAACTCAAAGCTCCTTTTGATATTTGTATCCCTACTTCAAATAATGATGCACTAAAGAGCCAATTTTAAAATGACAACTTTTGAGCTACTTTGTCATCAATTGACATGTGAATAAGACAAGCTCTTGCACATGGGTGCACTTGAGAAAAAAATTAAGTAAAAAGCATCATTATCTCATGATCACAAGGGCTTCAATCCATTCAAGAATTTATTTAGATGAGCCAAATAGCGTAATGGCCACCAAGCCACCTGTAGTGACTCCTCACCATCCAAAGTCTTAACAAGTTACTACATCAAAGGAGAAGAAGCTTCTTAAGCCCTAATCCTTTTGTACAAAGATGGAAATCTTGACACAAATTGTTGGAAGAAGATGCAAGTATCGGAAGCTTCCATGAAAAACTATAATATTCAATTTGATTTTGCCTCCTCTTCTACTTCTTCTAAGCCTCATGCTCTTTTTATAATTGCATGTAAGTCCTTGCATGAATGGATTTTAGACTTAGTGGCCTCTTGTTATATGGTGAATCATAGGGATGTTTTATCTAGTTTTGATGATTATAAAACCCAACATACTTTTTTCCATGACATCCCTCCTTTAGATGTTGAAGTAGGAACAATAGATCTTCTTGATAGGAAATTTAATACTGTATTCTATGGTCCTACTATTTTCTTCAAATTTACTTTAGTGATTGCAAAACAATTGAGTTTTTTCTCAATGATATTGTAATTAGAGATCTAAAGGATCCATCTATTGTAACAACTTCAAAACATAGTGATGACTCTTCAAGAATATACATATTTGATAGTTTTGAGCCTTCATCCTCTACCACAATCATTTTAGAGTAAACATTTTTAGGAACAATTTGATCATTTGAACTAATGTTACATGAAAAAGCTCTTAATGCACTAAATTGGGCACAAAGTACCCCTTGTTTCATGTGATAATGGTGTTTTTGATGGTTTTGTTTTGAGTAAGCATTGCAAAGATTCTTTTCTTTTTGTCCATTCATATTAAACACCAACACCACTTGAGTTGTATTATAGTGACATCAGTGGATCATTTCCCACTCCGTCGTTTTATGGAGCATAATGCATTCTCACTTTCATTGATGATCACATGTAACACACTTGTGTTTACGTTGTAAAGCCCAAAAGTGAAGTTTTCAATCTTTTTATGCTTTTAAAGCATTAGTTGAAAATAAATTGGGTCATTTCATTAAGGGAATATGGACTAATAATTGTAGAGAATATATATTAATAAACATTTCATTGATTTTTTCTTTAAACACGTCATTTGAATTCCATATAAAATGCCTTATATTTGATAAAAAATGGACTAGTTGAATGTATGAATCAAACACTTAAGAAAATGGCTAATTATATTGTTCAACCAAAGAAATTAGCACCATATCTTTGGAAATATAATATTAATTTTTCTAGTTACAACTTGAATCATACTCCTATGGGATTTGTAAGAACCTTACACCAAAAAAAAACTTGGTTTTAGATAAAGCCTAATTTTAATCACTTTAAAGTGTTTAGTTGTGAAGCCATAGAGTGAGTGATGCAATCAAAGTGTGTGCAATTATTTGTTATTACTATGCTAAAGATGTATAAACCTATCATAACTTTGTACCTCATTCTTTAGAGGTTTCCTTTGGGAGATATTTTTTATTTGATGAACTCCCCTTGGCGTCCGTGGCTACATCTTCTTTTCCTTTATTATTTTACTTCTTTGGGGCTTGTGTCTTTTTTCAAATAATGATTCTTCTTCTTAAGATGATAAACCTAGACCATCATATCTACTTTCTCCTCCTATAGTGCAATATATAGTTTAATCTATCGATCTACATATTTAGTGCCTCCTCTTATAGTTCAATCTACAAATCCTACATCTTCAACTACTTTGCTTCCAAAATGGATCTAGAGGGTTGATATTACAAGGAAAATTGTAAGCCCAAGAAATGCCTTTGGTAAACTTTATAAAGAATGTAAATTGTTTGTACTTCAATTGGTGATCCAACCAATCTTGTAATACACACTCTCAATTTTGTATATGTGGTTTAGCTCTTAGGGTGCATCACATTAAGACAAAAGATCCTCATACTTATAAAGAATCAAGTGATCAACTTGAATGGGAAGTGACTATCCAAGAATAAATGAACTTATTAATGACAAATGACACTTAGGATCTTGTTCCAATTCTTGAAGGACATAAATTCAATGATTGCAAATATTTCTACAAAACAAAGTTTTTAGAAAATGGAAGTGTGGATAATTTTGAAGCTTGGTTTGTTGTAAAGGGTTTTTCACTTTACGAAGATATTATTTACTTAGAAGCTTTATACTTGGTTACAACGATGAATTTAGTATGGCTTGTTCTTTCACTTGTGACTTATCAAGGTTGGGAATTACATTACATGTACATCAAACACAACTTCATGGGACTTGCATGTAACAACCTCTAGGTTTTCCTCAAGATCAACCTACAACTTTTTAGTGTGACAATCGAAGTGTTATCAACATTTCCCACAATCCATTGAGCACTAGCATAATAAACATATTGAGGTTGATATGCATTACATATAGCCAGTCCTTTATGATAAAGTTATTCACTTGTAATTTTGTCATTCAGAAGATTAGAGTGCAAATATTTTCATGAAGCCACTCACTAGAGCCAGATTCCCTCATTTTTTATCCTTGCTATGAGTGAAGGAAGTTGTCTTAGTAGGCAGATAGCGTGTACATCCTCCTTCTTTCCTCTCAGCTCCAATTCAAGCATATAGGGGGTGGGGAGGGGGGGTGGGTAGGGTTGGTGCATAATTACATGCACAATATTAATTGATATTTAATTAATTGTGCACATATAAATAATTTAATTATTCATAATAAATAAAGTGTAGTATCCCTTGCATGGATAAATCACAAGTTTAGGTAATTTTAACTCGGAAAATCTTTGAGTTATTGGCTTGGTGAACTAATAAGAAATGTGTAGTTTTCATGTAGTATGTTTGAAATATTTTTTTCTATAAATAAAATCCCTAGGTCCTCATTGCGTAAGAAGAAGAATTTTGAAAGAAATAATTGAGCATTTCCTATTTGTTCCATGGAAGTTTTCCCTTTAGGGTTTTACCATGTATATCATGTGCCAATTTTAGAGATTTTTTATCATTAAGATCATGTGGCCATGTGGATTCTCTTGTTCCCATCATATATAAGGCAAACTCTAATGGATCTTAACTCAAGAAAAATTGGAACATTGATACCTCATCCACTCTTTCCAAGTTTAAATCAATATATCCCATCTTGCTCAACAACCCATACCCAATCCCTGTATATGTTTCTCAAATATATGATGAATATTAGTAGTAGTAGCCAAAAAAGTATGAGAAAGGGAAATGCCATCAATATTTTCCTCCTTACAATAAAAATGGCTACATAAACATCATTTTATTCATTTTTAAGAACATTAATTGAATAAGTAGGTTAAGACATATTTTCAAACACATTATTGATCTTCTCAACATTAGATTTCTCTCCAAAAAATATACAATCAATTGACTTCATTTTCAATGTCTTGTTTGTAGCCTTGCAATCTCTAAATAGTCTTATTTTTCTCAACCAACTACAACAATAAAAGAGTATAACCTTTATTCAAATTTTTTTATCATCAAACAACTGAGCATTATCTACCTAGAGGGTAGTGGATTTCTCATGAAGCTCATCAACATAGAACTACAATAATATAGCTTCAATCTCCAATTGGAAATCAAATTTATTTAACCAATAAATTTTATCCTTAAATATAATAATTATAGTATGAGGGAGGGCTTTGGCCTTCTCCCTCAAACTGTCAAGTAGATCTATCTTATTCCCAAATTCTTCTATGAGGTTCTTAGATACACATTCCAAAGTTAATTTTATGATAACAATCTTTGTAACTCCATCAAAATTCTCGAAGGTAGATGTCTATAGTTCATTTGAAACAATTTTTTGCTTATAGTGCTAAAAACTCCAAATTGTCTCATCCTTCCATCAGTCCCATGTGAAAGTCAAGAAACCAATTTATCCAATTCAACAATCATTTTTTATTGGGAGACAAGCTTCAACCTTCTCTTTTTCTCCGCATTAAGTTCCTATAAAATATCCATAGGTCTCAATAAAGAGTTAAAAAGAAAACTTCAATCATGAATACAATCCATTGACAAAAGCCAACGTATGTCCTATTGGTCAATCTTCAACTAGGTTAAAATAATTCACTCCAATGTGAAATAGATTCACTCAATAGAATGGTAATATAATAGCTTCACCTAAGATATATATACCCAATCTAACAATGATAAGAAACACAACAACACACTGCCTCCAAATCTCATACAACCTAGTAGAATAATGACATATCTTTCTAAGAAATAATATACTTTAGTAATAAGAGAATTGTATTTAAGATATACTAAGCAATAGGCACAGAAATAGAAAGTAATATGTACCTTCAATGTTCAATCCAATGAATTCTCGCATTAATATTTCCAGATCATGGAATTTAAATGAAACCAATGGAGATAGAATTGTTTTCAACAATTAATAGTATATGCTAATGAATAGTAATAATAATCTATAATCATACCCACCAAAAGGGGTAAGAAAGAAAGTTTTGAATTTTTTTTCTCACATACAACGTATAGGTGTTTACCAGAGAATTTCAATATACATACCAACTCAAAGAAATGTCTCAAACTTGTATGATTTGATTCATTAGTTTATTTTGCTACAACAATCCCACGATCTTCTCTTTCACACATCTTCTACCTATCATTTTATTTTAGATTCACTTTCCTATGTTCCATTAGCTTGTTTTGTACTTTCTAACTCTCCTAGATATATTCTTAGCACTTTCAATCCTTGTTTACCATCATTTTCCCTTCTCTTTGTGTCATTTATTCCCTCACACAAATTTTTCTTTTCTTTAGGACATACTTCTTGGATCAATTATCTCTCTCTTAGAACTCAAAACTTGATTTTTATACCAAATGACATAATTAGGACCATTGTGTTCTCCAACCACCAACTTCTTTGGATTACATATTTCAAAATATTGGTCTCACAATTTCCATTTTTGCAATGAACATTCACACATGCGTACAATCAAAACAGTTAATAGGTCTATATGAAATCACCTCTCATTTATATGAAACATCATAGCGAAATTTATAATTTATTATCCTACTGTTATTCACCCTATTACTTGGATCTTATTTGACTCTACCTAACTTTCTCCATTTCCTTTATCCTCTAATGCTCTTCCTTTTTTTCCATGTGTTTTCTTATTTACACTTTTGAAATGTTTTCTTCATAAGGAAATTAATGCAACATCGTAAGGGTGAAATGGATAAAAGTAATGGAGATATTTTATAATCGTAAAAATTAATATTGACCACAATTTGGATTAGTTGAATAAATAAAAAAACAGAAGGTTTGATAAGGGCATCTAACAAAAACTTAGAAGGATACCAATGAAGGGTCTCGAATAAAACCAAACACCTAAAAGAAGGTGCTCCCCTAACAAAAGGGGAGTATCTTCTATATAATGTTAACAAGGGAAGAGCATCAAACGAAGAGGAATTTGCACTAGTAAAACATGCAACCACTAGATCATGATGAAAATGGATGAATCATCTTCAAGATAGGTTTATCATGGTAAGAACACTGCATGACTAGTGTTGGACTAAGTCAAGAGTCCAAAGTTGTGAGAGTTGTAAAATATACCTACAATAATACAACCAATATGTAACATTGCAAAGCATCCTTACATAAAATGGAAACAAGCAAAATAAATTTCTAACCAAGGAAACAACTAAAAAAAGTTGCAATCAAAAGCAACGAGAAGTAAAAAATTTAGGCAAGGAAAACCAACCAGAGAAACAACCAACATAAATTCCAGCCAAGAAAAACAAACAAGAGAAACACTTTTCCAAATAACCCAAAGAATGATTATCATCACCACTGAAAATGAATTGACAAATAAAAAAGATAAAATAGATAAATGTTTCCAAATAACCCAAAGAAAGATTATCATCACCACTAAAAATGAATTGACAAATAAAAAAGATAAGTTAGGTAAAGAACAATAGAATGAAAGAGTCTGATAAATAGAAAAACTTAAGATAAATAAAAAAAGAAAATGATAATTGAGCAATGAAATCCTCGCACATAATAGTAACTACCAAATTACGACCCGAAGAAATCCTCACATGAAAAAGATCCAAGCGATCCAATAATGAATGAGGAAGTCCATGGAACACAAAACCACATAATCATAGTAGATATCCTCCTCCTGCTCCATTCCCACCCCTCCAAAAAAATATCCGTGTAGACCAATGGCTTAACTACACAATTCCAAGGGAAGGAAATATCTATTCTAGATCCACTACCGAATCTAACGACTCCTAGTCTCCCATACGTAAGAGAGGGCCAATTCAACTTCCACCTTATCCCCACCTATGCGTTTAACCAGTTTCCTCCTGAACAACCACTCCAAGGAATCGACCAGAGAAAGAGCCGTAATGGCTCCCACCAATGAAAGAGCAAAACCCATGAGGACTCTTTACCATTGGGTGGAGAAGACAGAAGTCACATCCATCGTTATCCCTCACCCGATGTACTAATCTCTTGCTATCACATTGCAACTGACCCTCACATTCCGACTCGTCCCTCACATCCTCTTATCTGCCTACAAATATTCATGGCTACCCCTCCTCCTCTGCAACTGGTTTGAAAAGTTTCAGAGTTACACCATTTGTTTTTTTTCATATTCTTGCTTCCTCACAACGTATATATTTTCAATGATCATGGCAGCAGCTGTAAATAATAGATCGTTTTCTGTGAATTTCTCCTTCTTGTTTGCCATATTGTTTATTGTAGCTCTTGCTACAGGCAGGCCAATCGTTGAGAAATGGCCGTGCGAGGAGATATACATGGTTGGGGAAGGAGAAACGCTGCAGACAATCAGCGAGAAATGTAACACCCCCTTCATTCTCATAGACAACCCTAACATCCAAGACACTGACGATATTTATGAAGGCGTGCCTCTTAGAATAACTCGCGAGAAAACAGAAGAAGAAATAAGATCCTCAATTGTAAGAGAAAACCGAAGAGTGGGTTGGTTATAGAGGAATAACCCATATTTTTCATATGAAATATATTGACATGTATTTGCAAAAATTAACATATAGACATGTAAGTTGCGTTGCAGCCAGAATTGCAACGACCTCTTGAAGCTACCACAGGAACAAAATAATATATGATCATATTATTGCAGAGTGCAACAAATACTGTAAAGGGCGTTATGTAGATCAATCCGTCTCTTCCTGTAATTTTTGTTTTTTTTTATTGTAAACCACATATTAGGCTTATGCTTCCTTTATACTGTTGTATTGAATCCATATAGAGTTTATGATATGATAATCACCCGACGAGTGATATTAGTTAAATATTTATTAAACAAAAGATATTATAGACTTATGTGTTGGTATGTGTTCTGTGTTATTTAAGCAATGGATCGATCAGATTGCGAATACACGGACATTTAAATGGAAATACAATAGAGGAATATAGTAAGCGAACATAAAGGCACAAGCAATTTTAATAAGTTGTTCACCCTATTCTCCACGGCTACATCTCTGGTACAGCTTTCAGTGGTGGTCTTGTTTTATTGTGTCTTTAAGCAGAGAATTACAATGCAGGGACTCAATGTGAGTTCTCCTGAAGCAGGTTTTCTTGGCAAGGTCGTTTCTTGGATTCCCCAAGCCACTGGAGTACACAGACTCTTCTTCTTCCTACCAGCTCCATGACCTTCTCGTCTATAGTTGCAAGAGCCCAACGTGGTGCTCAGCCCGAACAGATCCCTCTATGGGGTGGCTCGAATCTCTCAAGATCGGTGGTGCTCGATGCTGCCGCTGCATTAGCTCGACCCTCTGTCTTGTCCTGCTTTTCTCTTGCTTTATTGCCTTCTTCTCTGTGTATTCTGTCTTCCTCTTAGGATTCTGGTCTTTTTTTTCCTTATTCTCTCGGACCTCCCTCTGACTTTACTGTGTATTCTGTCACTATTCATGGCTTTTAGCCATTCGTTTCCATGCCTGTTCAGTTCCTCTTCCGCCTCTGTCAATTTCCCTTCTGGAGTTGCGCTTGGAGTTCCCTGTTCGGTGTCAGCATGAACGCTCAGGGAGTGGCCATGTGTCCCCATCTGAAAAGCGTCAGCCTGCTCGTTGGTTTGTTTCTTCAGTTACATCGTGGATGCATTTTTCCTCCACCGTGGCGGTCAAACGGATGCCAAATCCCTTTAGAATGCGACTTAATTCCCTGTTGATTCCGCTTCTTTCCATTCGACGCAATCTCAGCCGTCTGAGTTCCCCAAATCCAACGTCATTCGCACGTCCCACGTGGTTGACTTGCTCGACCGATAACACGCGATCAACGGCGGTTTTCTCTCACCTCCGTCGCCACGCATTGATTGTTGAGTGGGATCGCTCCACTTCATCCAAAACTATTTACAGTTTGAGGGTGCCCCGATCAATACCGTCGGTTTCCAGAGCACGCGTCTCGTCTTTATCGTTTTAACACTTTTCATTTCTCTGTTCGCAGTTCTCCAACTCCCAACACGACCGAGTGCTTAAGGCTCCTCCACTTTGGCCCTGTTTGCCTAGCGATGCACCATTTAGGCGGTAATCGCGCATCAAAAATCACCTCCTTTTCCGGATCCGGGACTCCCAGGGGCTACTTTGACCTCCCGCGCAGTATCCATGGGCCTCGCTTAGCGTGCTTTGACCGATGTCCTCTTCGTTCCACATTGGCTGCCATTGCCACTGGTTCAGGGTGTTTTTGATTGCTATTTTGGATTTTTTTCAGGGATTTGTTTCGACTCGATATAGTCAATGTTCTTTGACAGTCTTTTATGGATCTGATTTGGATCACAACCTTCCCACTGAAAAAGATTTTGGACAACCAAAAGTTGGTTTTCAAGCATTCACTAAGTGAGGAAACTGTTGTCTCACTTTCCCAATCTCAATCCACTTTGCACTGCTCGGCTTCAAATTTTTAAGCCCAATCCAGAGGTATTCCACTTCTTTGCTGCGCGTCGTCCTTACCTTCCTGTCCAACACTGTGTCTTCCTACAACTCATTAAGATATTCAGGTAGTAGGTCGTCAACAGAAGGTAATTGACTCTGCTCTTCAGGGTCCTCAATCATTGAAGGCTCAAACAACCTCAAACAGTCTACATTTACGACTGAGTAGATGTGCATGTAAGCTAGTAGATCAAGGCGAAAGGCATTTTCACCAATCTTGTCAAGTATCCTGAAGGGTCCATACCTGATAGGTTTTAGCTTTTTACCTTCACTTTGCATCATGTCCTTGCTGATATACAACCAGACTTGGTCTCCAACTTGAAAACTATGCTCCATTCGATGCTTATCATGCCTAGCCTTGTACTTGGACTGGCTCTTTTCTAGTTGTTCCTGTACTGCATGGTGGATCTCCTAGATCTATTCAATGAACCTAGTTGCCTTATCCATATCACTATGTCTATCAACCATGGCATCTTTACGAAAGACAAAATCCAAAGGAGACATTGGTATGAAACCAAAACAAGTATCAAAAGGAGATCTCTATGTAGAAGAGTGTTTGGCTCTAGTGTAAGCATGTTGCACATAACATAAGTGTTCATTCCAAAGCTTAGGATGTTTGCTACAATATCCTCTCAGTAACAGGATTACCGTCCTGTTAACTACTTCTGTTTAGCCATCTATTTATGGATGAAAAACTGTGCTTTTCTTTAACTTGGTGTCCATTAGTTCCCACAAACTTGACGACAACTTCCCCACAAATCAGGTGTCTCGATCAGACACAATAGAAGTGGGTAATCCGAAATGAACCCATACATGTTCAAAGAACAATTTCGCAGTTTGTTCAGCTGTAATCTGTTTACTACAGGGTATCAAAATACACATTTTACTGAACCTATCCACAACAACATATAGATAATCATGACCTTTCCTAGATTTAGGCAGTCCCCCAACAAAATCCATGGAAATGTTTTCCCAAGGGTGAGAAGGAACTGGGAATGTAGTGTATAAGTCTAGTTTTCTATTGTCGGGCTTGTTTTTAGCACACATCACATCCTTTTACATATCTAGAAACTGTCTCACTCATTCTCAGCTAATAGCAGAACCTTTGTGGCTGTGCAACTATTTTACTTACTCCAAATTAACTCGATATTAGAGAAGTGTGTGCTTCCCTAATTATCTTTACCCTCTCAGTTTGTGGAATGCAAAGTTTCCCACAATGATATAAGAGTCGGCCCTTCACATGGTAGTCCAATTCTTCTTGCCTTGACTCAAAGTTGTATATACATCTTTAAAGTCCATGTCCTAAGCATATTGTTCTATGTAGCTTTCATGCAGCACAGAATTATTCTTAAGTATGGTAGATGCATTTATAATGGGTCTAGATAATATGTCTGCAACCTTGTTATGTATGCCTTTTTTATACCTGAAGACTAAATGAAACTTTTGAAGAAAACGCATCCATCGGTAATGTCTTGATTGTTGCAACTTAGTTTGGGAGTGTAGATATTGAAGTGGCTGATGATTGGTATGTATCATTGTTTCTTTACCCATTAAGTAATGTTTCCATTTTTTCACACTCTGAACTAATGCATACAATTCTTTATCATAGGTAGGATAGTTATACTGCAGGATTAAAAGTCTCAGAATGATAACATATGGGTTTATTGTGTTGTGTCAACACTGCTCCCATGACATAGTCACTGGCATCAGTTTGGATCTCAAATGGTCTTTGTAGATTTGGCAGTGCTAGTACAGGTGCTGTACTAATCTTTTCTCTCAAGGTGTTGAAGGCTTTCTGCTATTTGCCTCCCCACTGGAACACCTTGTTCAATCCTTTCAAAGCATGTAAGGAAGTTGCAATTGAGGAAAAATTTGAAATTAACTTCCTCCAATATTGTGCTTCTCCTAAGAAGCTTCTCACTTCTATAGCAGACTTGAGTTTAGGCTAGTTTACAATCACTGCCACTTTAGAGGGATCTATTTTCAATTCACCTCCCCCTACTATGTGACCCAAATAATTTAGAGAGGTTTTTCCAAATTCACATTTGGAGAGTTTAACATAAAGTTTTTCCCTTTTCAAAACATCTAATGTTTGCTTAACATGCTTTAAATGTTCTTCCCATGTTTTACTACATTCATTAATCTCATGAAAGTAGAAAGAGCATTAGTTAGGCCAAAAGGCATAACCATCCATTCATACAATCCCTACTTTGTTTTGAAAGCAGTCTTCTATGCATCTTCCTTTGCAACTTTGACCTGATGGTATCCACTGTGCAAATCCAACTTGGTGAAATAAACAACTTCCTTCAATTGATCTAAAAGATCGTCTATACGAGGAAGGGGATAATGATTTTTTATTGTTATCTTATTCAGTGCTTAGCAATCAATGCACATTCTCCACGAGCCATCTTTCTTTCTCACCAAAACGATTGGTGACCCACATGGTGATGTGCTAGGCCTAATGAACCCTTTCTCGAGCAACTCTTGCACTTGCTTCTTGATTTCAAAATTCTCTAAAGTAGACAACCTGTACATCCCAATGATAGGCAAATGAACATCTTGCTGCAAAATAATATCATGTACTATTCACTTTTTGGGTGGTATACCTTTAGGTTCTTGAAATAAGACATCATACTCTGAAACAATCTTTTCTATATTAGCTTGCTAATCAACATTACAACACTCAAATACATTGGTTTTATTAGGTGTCTTTTCATTTACAACCATCAGTAAGCACTGTTTGCATGAATTTATCATTCGTTTCATCTGTCCTGAGTTTATGAGAGTATAATTATTCTTGAGCTGATGAACTCTTACAAAGTATTTGATTCCATCTTTAACAAGTAGATACTTGTTTTCAGCTCTATAGAAAATAGCTTTTCTATCATACAAGTAGGGACTTCCTAAAACAATTCCACATATATCCAAAGGAATTACATCTAACTCAACCTCATCTACAAATGTTGACCCAAAAGAAAACTTGAGTTTGCACTGTCTAGTCACTTGTAGTTATGCTTCATCATTCAACCATCCTAATGGGTATGGTTTCTTATAAGGTGTAGTTGCTAATCCCAATTTCTTTACAATTGCTTCGGAAATTAGATTTACTTGTGAGCAACTATCAAACAAAGTATCAATCTTTTGATTTTTGGAAACAACTCGAATATGGAAAAGCTCAGGCCTTTTTCTCTCATGTTCTTCATCAATAATAGATTGAGTAGAATTACTAGTAGATGCTTCAGAATTCTTACCTTTTATACTTTTGGCTACAATGATTGTTTCATCTCCCAAGTCTGATCCCAAATCTTTTTGAATAGCTACAACATTCTTCTTCTTCTTGCCCTCAAACTTCTTAGGTCTTAGCTTCGGATGTAGAATCCAATACTACTCATCATCATGCCCCTCCTTTTTACAGTGAGTGCATGAAGCTTTGCCCTTTTGTGCAATGTTAGCCTTCCTTGCTTTCCACTTTTGCTTTGTTTTCTCCTTACTCTTGCTTACAATGGGCTGGGATGGTCCCCCAACTTCTGGATTTCCATTCTTTCCTCTAGCTTCTAGATGAGTAGCTTATACAGATACCTCATCTATAGTAGTGGGATTAAACATGAGGATGGTATGCCTCATGTAGCTGTGTAGACCACCAATGTAATTCAGAAGAGTCTTTGGTGAGTCTAATGAGATACCCAACATCAATGCTCTCTTTCTGAACTCTTGAGTATACCCTTGCACACTTTGCCCTTTCCACTGCCGAAGAGTTTTCCAACTCATCATGGCTTGTTGCATGTCGGCCAATCGATAGAACTTCTTTTTGATTGTAGCAACAAATTCACTCTAGACAGAGATGGTCTTACCATGTATTTTCATATCAGCTTGGGTTCTGCCTTCCCATCAAACCAAGGAAGTACCTCCTAGGCGTAGGCTTGCCAGTTGAATCTTATTCTTGTCTGAGTTTATGTTTTGTACCCTAAAATACACATCAATTTGTCTAATCCAATTATCCAACTTTTCAGCATTTAGCTCTCCATCATATATAGGAAAATCGAACTTAACATCTAACTTAATCAAAGATGCTTTCATATTATGCACAGGGCTATTAGGAGATGTGAGAAATATTTCCTCGTTCCCCTTTCCTTTTGAGTGGTCATGGGAATGAGAATCATCTTTTTCTTTCTCTTGTTTAGAACTTGATGAATCTTCATCCTTATGCTTTCTAAAGTCCCTATACATTTCTTCTACCATAGACTTTATAGCCAGGAAACTTTCTATGAATTGAGGGTCTGCCCCATAGAACCTTCCTCTGACATCATCTTTCGAGAATAGACTCTCCCAATTTCAGGATTAGTTTCCACCAACTCTCCTTCTCCTAATTTGAGCTTTGATCTAGTGAGCATTGACAGCTAAGCCAACACAAGCTTGTCTAACATTACAGCCTAAAGCTCTAATACCACTTGATTTGATAATCACCCAACGAGTGACATCAGTTAGAGATTTATTAAACAAAAGGTATTACAGACTCATGTGTTGGTGTGTGTTTTGTGTTATTTAAGCAACGAATCAATCAGATTGCCAATACACAGAGAGTTAAATGGAAAGACAACAGAGGAATATAGTAAGCGAACATAAAGACACAAGCAATTTTAATAAGGAGTTCACCCTATTCTCGAGGGCTAGGTCTCCGGTCCAGCATTCAGTGGTGACCTTGTTTTATTGTGTATTTAAGCAGAGAATTACAATGTAGGGACTCAATGTGAGTTCTCCTAAAGCAGGTTTTCTTGGTAGGGTGGTTTCTTGGATTCCCCAAGCCACTGGAGTACACAGACTCTTCTTCTTCCTACCCGCTTTGTGACCTTCTGGTCTATAGTGGCAAGAGCCAAACGTGGTGCTTAGCCCGGACAGATCCCTCTATGGGGTGGCTCGAATATCTCAAGCTCGGTGGTGCTCGATGCTACCGTTGTGTCAGCTCGGCCCTTTGTCCTGCTTTTCTTTTGCTTTACTGCATTCTTCTCTGTGTATTCCGTCCTCCTCTCGGGATTCTGGTCTTTTTTTCCTTCTTCTCTCGGACCCCCCTCTGACTTAACTGTGTATTCAATCTCTATTCATGGCTTTTAGCCATTCGTTTCCATGCCTGTTCAGTTCCTCTTCCACCTCTGTTGATTCCCCTTCTGCAGCTGCGCTTGGAGTTCCCCGTTCAGCGCTAGCATGAACGCTGAGGGAGTGGCCATGTGTCCCCATCTGAACAGTTCCAGCCTGCTCATCAGTTCATTTCTTCAGTTACGTCGTGGATGCGTTTTTCCTCCACCGTGGCGGTCAAACAGATTCAAAATCCCTTTAGAACGCGTCTTAATTCCTTGTCGATTATGCTTCTTTCCATTGGGTGCAATCTTAGCCATCCGATCTGGGTCTGCCATATCCAATGTCGTTTGTACGTCCCGCGCAGTTGACCTACTCGGCCGATAATGCGCGATCAATGGCGGTTTTCTCTCACCTCCGCTGCCACTCGTCGATCATTGAGTGGGATCGCTCTGCTTCATCCAAAATCGTTTAACGTTTGATGGCACCCTCATCAATACTGTGGATTTCCAAAGTGCGGGTCCCACCTTTGTGCTTTTAGCGATTCTCGTTTCTTCGCCCGTGGTTCACTGACTCCCAATGCGACCGAGTGCTTAAGGCTCCTCCACTTTAGCACTGTTTGCCCAACGATGCGCGATTAGCACTAGGCACTAATCGTGCATCAAAAATCACCTCCTTTTTCTGATCTGGGGCTCCCAGGGGCTACTTTGACCTCTCGCGCAGTCTCCATAGGCCTCGGTCAACGCGCTTTGACCGAGGTCCTCGTCGTTCGACGTTGGCTGCCATTGCCACAGGTTCAGGGTGATTTTGATTGTTGTTTTGGATTTAATTCAAGGATTTGTTTCGACTCGATACAGTCAAGGTTCTTTGACAGTGTTTTATGGACCCGATTCAGATCAGTTTAGTTTCTCTTCTGCTTCGATTTTCGTAGAAGTGTAACTTGTATTTTGGACCATAATCTGTAATCTAGGAATATAATTGTATTTGTATCTAGAAAAATTAACTATATACATCTCTTGTCTCATGAAAATCAATTTTCATATGGATATTTCCCTTTTAACCAGGTATTTCTTTTACATAGTGGGAAAACTTATAGTAATTTAGTTGTCAAACTAGCAGCCAGGACAACCATCTCTAGCTATTGTCCATGAATACAAGCTAACTCATCACCCTTATTCAAAAAAAATCATACCACCTAGAATGACCTGCCAATAAAAAACATGCTTTCACTTTGATAGATACCTCTAGATCTTTTTATCAATACTTTGTAAATATATTATTTAAAAAAAATTACGTCAATTTGATATGAACTCATCAACCTAAAAATCAACTCATCTTTCTTGATTTGACAATTATCATAGAATTTAACATCTTAAGACTCTATGTTGGTCGTTGTGGAATCAATAGCATAAATAATTAAACAATAATTGCAATTATTTCTAAACTCAAAGCTCTTTCTGATATTTTTATCCATAACTTTTTATTCAACTAAAGGTGCATTAAAAGCCACTTTTAAAATGCCAACTTTTGAGCTACTTTGTAATCAATTGACATGTGTATAAGATAAGCTCTTGCATATGAGTGCACTTGACACAAGTACTAAGTACAAAACATTGTCTTCTCATGATCACAAGGGCTTCAAAACCTTCAAGAAGATATCTAGAAAAGCAATTAGAGCATGACAACCAAGCCAACTATAATGACTCCTCCACCTCCAAAGTATCAACAAGCTACCACATTAAAGGAGAAAAAGCATCTTAAGTCTTAATCCTTTTGTAAAAAGATAGGCATCCTGACACACATTGTTGGAACAAGATGCAAGTATTGGAAGCTACCATGAAAAAATTAATATTCAATTTGATACTTCCTCCTCTTCTACTTCTTCTAAGCTTCATGCTCTTTTGAATGGATTTTATAATTAGGGGTTTTTTGTTATATGGTCAATCACAAGGATGTTTTCTCTAGTCTTGATGATTGTACAACCCAACATATTTTTGTTCGTGATAGCTTTCCTTTAGATGTTGTAGGAGTAGGAATGATAGATCTTCTTGACATGAAATTTAATAATGTATTCTCCTCTTATTTTCTGCAAATTTTCTTTCCATTTTTCAAATTAATCACTTTAGTGATTGGGAAACTATTGCTTTTTTTCCTCATGATTTTGTAATTAGAGATTTAAAGGATCCATCTATTATAACAGCTTTAGTACATACTAATAACTCTTTAAGAGCCTCATCACATACCAAAATCATTTTAGAGTAAACTTTGCCACAAACAATTTGATTATTTGAACTAATGTTACATACAAAAATTTGTGAAGCACTAAATTGTGCACAAATTACACCTTGTTTCATGTAATGATGGTGTTTCTTATGGTTTTTTTTTAGTAAGCATTGCAAAGATTTATTTATTTATTTATTTATTTATGTTTGGCTATTCTTGTTAACCACCAACACCACTTGAATTATATTATAGTGACATCAGTGGGCCAATTCGTACTCCATCATTTTATGGAGCATGATATATTCTTACTTTCATTAATGATCACATGCAACACACTCATTTACTTTGCAAAGATGAAAAGTAAATTTTTCAATCTCTTTGTCTCTTTTAAAGAAATGGTTTAAAAGAAATTGGATCATCTCATTAAGGGGATTTGCACTAATCATTGTAGAGAATATATTAATAAAACATTCATTTATTTTTTCTCTAAACATGTCATTTAAATGCCACATATGGTTCCTTATAGTTGATAGAAACATGGAGTAGTTAAATGTATGAATCAAACACTTAAGAAAATCGTTAATTATAGGGTTCAACTGAAGAAATTAACACCATTGTTTTGGATGGACAATATAAATTTTGGTAACTACATCTTGAATCATACTCCAATAGGATTTGTAAGAATGTAACTCTAAAAGAACCCTAGTTGTAGATCGAGTCTAATGTTAATCTCTTTAAAGTGTTCAGTTGTGAAGCCATAGAATGAGAAATGCAACCAAAGGTTGACCAAATATTTTTTTATTGTTGCGCTAAATATGTAAAATCCTATTGGCTTTGTGTACCTCACTCTATAGAGGTTATCTTTGGGAGATATTTTTCATTTGAAGAACAACTCTGAGCCTTTGTGCCTACATCTCCTTTTTCACTTCTTTTGTTTTCATTTACTTCATAGGGGTTTTTTCCTTTTTAAAATAATTCTTCTTCTTCTTCAAATTAGTAACATAGAATATCACATTTAGTTTTTCCTCCTATAGTGCGATATATAGTGCAATCTATTGATCTTCCATCTTTAGCTCCTCCTCTTATAGTTCAATCTACAAATCATACATTTGTAACCACTCTACTTCCAAAATGGATCTAAAGGGTTTATATTACAAGGAAAATTATAAGCTTAGAAAATGCCCTTGAGAAACTATAAAGAAATGAAGCTGTTCATTATTTAATTGGTGATCCAAGAAATCCTGTAAGACACAATCTAAATTATGTATAGGTGGTTTAACTCTTATGGCACAACACATTGAGACAAAAATATCCTCGCACTTATAAAGAAGCATGTGGTAAACTTGAATATGAAGTAACTATCCAAGAAGAAATGAACTTTTCAATGACAAAGGACAGTTAGGATCTTGTTCAACTTATTGAAGGCTACAAATTCTTTCATTGCAAATATGTCTTCAAAGCCAAGATTTTAGTAGATAGAAGTGTGCATAAGTTTGGAGCATGGTTTGTAGCAAAGGGTTTCTCACATGATGAAGATATTATTTACTTAGAAACATTAGTGTCTATTGAAAATATGAATTAATATAGTTTGTTATTTCAGTTGAAACTTCTCACATTTGAAGAATACATCAAAGGGACATCAAACATAATTTCATGGGACTTCAATGAAGAAATTTGCATGGAACAGCCTCTACGTTTTTCTCAAGATCAACCTAGAACTCTTTTGTGTAACAATGAAAGTGTCATCCGTATAGCCAACCATCTAGGTGAGCACCAACATACTAAGCACATTGAGGTCCATATGCACTACATACAACGACTCCATGGTAAAGTTCTTGACTTGTAATTTTGTCATTCAGAAGATTAGAGTGAAAATATTTTCATGAAGCCACTCACTAAGGCCAAGTTCCCTCATTATTGATTCTTGATAGGAGTGAAGGAAGTTGTCTTAATGGACATATAGCATGTACATCCTCCTTCCTTCTTGTTAACTACAAGGAAAACATATTGAGGGTGGGTGTTACAAGGTTGGTGCATGATTACGTCCACATTCTTAATTAATATTTAATTAATTTTTCATATACAAATAATTTAATTATGTACAATAAATAAAGTGCAATATCCCTTATATGAATATATCACAAGTTTAGGTAATCTTAACTTGAGAATCTTTGACTTATTGGTTTAGTGAACTAGAAATAAATGTGTAGTTTTCATTTAGTTTTCTTTCAAGCATTTGCTTTATAAATAAAATCACTAGATCCTCATTTAATAAGAATAATAAAATTTAGAGAAACATTTAAGCATTTTTTATTTTCTCTATGGATGTTTTCCTTGAGGATTTTACCATGCATACCTTGTGTCAATTTCTAAGTTTTCGTTCTCATTAAGATCTTATGGCCATGTGAATTTTCTTGTTCCCATCATATATAATGCCAACTCCAATTTTTCTCATTGTAACAATGACAGCCTATCCATTCTTTCCAAGTTCACCTCAATATATCCCATCTTACTCAAAAACCAGAACCTGATCCCTAAATGTTTCTCAAATATATGACAAATATTAGTAGTAGTAATCTAAAAGGAATGAGGAAGGGCCATGCCATCAAAATCATCCTTCTTACAATCAATAAGGCTACAAGCCATATCATTGAATGTTTCTTTGAGAACAATAATAGAAGAAGTATGTTAAGAGGGGTTAAAATCAACATTAACCTTGTCAACATTAGATTTCTTTGCAAAAGTATACAGACAACTAAATTCATTCTCAAAGCCCTATTTGTAGTATTGTAATCCATAAATAGTCTTACCTTTCTCAGCCAACTACAACAATAAAAGATCAGAGCCTTTATGCAAATTTTGATATTTATCAAATAACTAAATATTATCTACTTGGAGGGGAGTGACTTCATCATTAAGCTTATCAACAAAGAATTACAAGAATATAGCTTCAATATCAAATTGGAAATTAACTTTATTCAACCCATAAATTTTATCCTCAAATCTAATAAGAATAGTGTGAGGGAGGGCTTTAGCCTCCTCCCTTAAATCATCAAGTAGATTTATCTTATCCCCAAATTCTTCGATGAGGTTCTTAAATACACTTCAAAAAATTATTTTTATGATAACAATATTCATAATTCCTTCATCAAAATTATCCAAAGTAGATGGTTCTTAAATACACTTCTAAAAATTGTTTCTATGATAACAATATTCATAATTCCTTCGTCAAAATTCTCCAAAGTATATGTTTGCAACTCATTTGCAACAAGGCTTATCTTATAGTGCTGCAACCTCCAAATTGTCTCATCATTCCCATCATTCCCATGGAAAAGTCAAGAACCAATTTATTCAATTCATCAGTTGCAACAAGACTTAACTTATAGTGCTACAACCTCCAAATTTTCTCATCCTTCCCATCAATCCCATGGAAAAGTCAAGAACCAATTTATTCAATTCAACATTTATTTCTTATCAGGAGACAAGCTTCAACCTTCTCTCTTTCTCTACACGATGTGACATAATATAATAACTCCACCTAAAATATATGTCCCTAGTCCAACACTGGCAATCAACCAAGCAACCAACAGTGCACTACCTCCAATGCTCATGCATCAAGACATGATAAAACAAAAGAAGATAAGTTGAATAAATAAAAAGAAAACGAAATAAGATAAAATAGTTAAATAGAAAGGGAATCACAAATAAACAACCATGAATGTGAGTAGTTACCAAAGTAGGACTCAATGAAATACTCACATTGAAAAGCTCTAAATGCCCAATGATGAATGAGGAAGTCCATAGAACACAAGACAATAATCAAAATAGATATCATGCTTGTCTTACTCCATTTCCTCCTCAGAAAATGCATTTAGACTTACTGCTTAATTACAAAAGAAGGAAAATATATATTCTAAAACTGCTACCAAGTCTAACGATTCCCACAGGTAAAAAGGGACCAACTCAAAATTCCAGCTTATCCCCACCTATACATTTACCCATCCTCCTGAGCAACTACTTCTAGGAATCGACTAGAGAAAAAGTCGTGATGGCTCCCACCCCTAAGAATTGACCAGAGCAAAAGTCGTGACGACTCTTTGCCATTGGGTGGAAAATTTGTGGGGAGAAGATAGATGTCACATCCATCGTCATCCCCTCACTAGACACACTCATCTCCTGCCATCATATTTCACATGACCCCCATCCCAGATTTATTGCTCACATCCTATCATCTGCATACAAATATTCATGGATGCCCCTCTTTCTCTGCAACTGGTTTGAAAAAGTTATACCCTTTATTTTTTGTTGTTGCATATAATAATGGTTGCAACTATAAATAATAGATCGCTCTGTTTGAATTTCTCATTTTTTTCCATATTGTCTATGGCAGCTATGAAAGCATAATAACGATTATTCTATAACAATAGAAAACTTTAATAATGTTAAGTATGAACTTTAATGCAAAATAAACTTTTATGCCTAAGAAAACTTACCTCTAGCCATTGATCTTAATACCAGTAATAATTCTGGATTCCATGCCTTGATATTGTAAATACCAGTAATAATTCTAGATTCTGGGAGCCTCCACCAGCAGATGAGTTTGCAGGCGCCAATTTTTTGGTCGAAGGCAATTGCTATATAAAAAAAAAATCCACATAATTGAATGCTGCGGGAAGACTCAAATGCCAATAATTTGTTGTTGTTAATGGGCTCTTTGTAACAGAGGAACCCGTCATCGTAAATGTACAAGCACCATTAGGATCCCTGAAAATAACTTGTAGTTTATGGGCTCATGGCAGCACAAAAACGAGGGAATGGAAGAGAATAGAATTCTAAAAATCTGAAGGCACTTCCAAGCTCTGCTCTCTGAACTTGATGGTGTAAAACTGAATGGGATTGCGATGGTGAGCTTGGAGACCAAATAGAAGTATATATAGCCATGCTTTTGTTGGCTAGGTGTCAAGTGTTCCACAGATCATGGTAGAGAACTCCAGAGGGAGTAATGGACCACTTTAGAAGCTCCCAACAAGAGATTAATTAACTGCAGTTGATTTCTGTAATTTAAGGAAATTACTGTTGTTGGTTTCTAGAAATTAAGGAAATGACTGCAGTTTACTTCCGTAATTGTAGGCAGCAGTTGGGAAAACGTAAAGGATCTTAACATTCTACCACTTGGTCCATACTTCCAATCTTAATGGCTCATCTTAAAACCCATTGATAATCTGCATTAAGTAATAGATACATGAATCATGGCGATAAGTCCTCTAATGACGAGTATTATCTTCGATGTATTACTATGTATTTATTTCTATTATAATTTATGTTGCAACAATTTCTTAATGAATAAACCCTATGTTTATTCTTGGTCCTACACAGATGAATTCTCTCAAATCAAATTAAGGTGCACATAAATATGAGAAAAACATCACAATAATTAAGAATTTCATTAAAATAACATTTTCCATACAATGAGAAACTACATAATGGAGCCAAGTCCCATATTCATTACATGATCCTTGAATTTAAATGGTGGCATGCCCTTAGTCAAAGGATCAACGATCATCAACTCAGTGCTAACGTGCTCAATGACCACTTTCTTTTCTTTAACACGTTCCCTTATAGCTAAATACCTAATGTCGATGTTGTTTTTAGCCATAAATACAATAGCTGAATTATCGCAATATATTCTCAATGGCTTAGAGATAGAATCCATAATTATAAGCCCAGAAATGAAACTATTAAGCCATAGACAATGTAAAGTAGCCTCAAAACAGGAGACGAACTTGGCATCCATAATGGAAGTGGAAATCAAGGTCTGCTTGGCACTCCTCCATGATACAGTTCCACCAGCCATCATAAAAATATATCCTGATGTTGATTTGCATGAATCAATTCATCTAGCAAAGTCAGAATCTGAGTAGCCAATTACTTCCAAATTTTCAGTCCGTCTATACATAAACATGTAGTTTTTGGTTCCTTGAAGGTACCTCATTACTTTCTTTGTAGCTCTCCAGTGGTCTATACCTGGATCACTCTAATATCGTCCCAACATTCCCACAACAAATGCAATGTCAGGTCTTGTGCAGACCTGAGCATACATTAGGCTTTCGACAACATAAGCATATGGAATGTTCTTCATTTGTTCCCTTTCAAAGTCGTTCTTCAGGCATTGGTTCAAATTGAACCTATCACCCTTCACAATGGGAGCTATACTTGGTTAACAATCCTTCATTCGAAATCTCTCGAAAATTTTATTAATATAGGTTTCCTGAGACAGACCCAAGATGCCTCGAAATCTATCTCTGTGGATCTTAATGCCAATGACATAAGATGCCTCACCCATATCCTTCATATCAAAAGTTTTAGAGAGGAATTGTTTCACCTCATGTAGCAAACCCTTATCATTGGTTGCTACAAAAATGCCATCCACATATAAAACAAGAAAACAAATTTTACTCCCACTGACTTTTAGGCATATACATTGATCCATAATGTTTTCTACAAAACTGAAAGAAGAAATTACATTATAAAATTTCAAATACCATTGGCGGGATGCTTGTTTTAAACCATATAATGTTTTCTTGAGCTTGCAAACCAATTGCTCACCATCACTAGAGGGGAATCCTTCAGGTTGTTTCATGTAAACCTCCTCCTCTAGATCTCCATTGAGAAATGTCGTTTTCACATCCACTTGTTGCAACTCCAAGTCAAAATGGGCTATTAATGCCATAATAACACAAAACGAATCTTTCTTAGATACAGGAGAGAAAGTCTTTGTGTAGTCAATTCCTTCTTTCTGAGTGAATCCCTTAGCAACAAGTCTTGCCTTGTATCTCTAAATGTTGCCCGATGAGTCTTTCTTTGTCTTAAAGACCCATTTACATCCAATGGTTTTTGCACCATTAGGCAACTCAACAGATCCCAGACTTCATTACTCTTTAAATAATTCATCTCCTCCTTCATGGCATCGTAGCATAATTATGATTCTTTGCAACTCATTGCTTGTGAAAAGGACTCCGGATCATTTTCAGCTCCAATGTTGTAGTCAGATTCTTGCAGATACACAACATAATCATCAGGAATTGCTAATCTCTTTGGTCTAGTAAATCTTCTTAATGTTGTACCATCATATTCCTGAGAAGTATGTGGTTCAACTCGTTATTCAAAAGTTCTTGACAACTCTTGAACTACCTGATCTACTCGAATGTCATCAACAACTTGTGGAACTTCAAAAATTGGTTGTTCAACACCAGTTTGTACTTGAGGGGTGTTGTGAAAACCCAAGGGAAAATAAATCGAAGGGAATAAGATTAAACCCAAGGGATAAATATTATAAACACAAGGTATATAAACCCTAAGATAAATATTATAAACCTTAAAGTAAACACGGTTGACCATGGCGGATTTTCATATTAACAAAATATCTATCACAATGCGACATTGGACTATGGTTGACCATGATTGATTTACATATTGAGACAACATTTCTCACAACGTGACATTGGAAAATGGTTGGCCATGGTTGATTTTCATATTGAGACAATATTTGTCGCAATGCAACATTGGACCATGGACCTGAGGGATAAACCCAATTGATAAAATTATAAACCCTAAGATAGATACTATAAACCGTAAAATAAACATGGTTGAACATGTTTTACCATGGCTGATTTTCCTATTGAGACAATCTTTCTCACAATGTGGCATTGGACCATGGTTGTGCATGGTTGACCATGATTATAAACCCAAGGGATTTATATTAAACCCTAGGATTAATATTATAAACCTTATGAATAATATTATACCCTAGAAATATGAACCCTTATATTGATAAACCAAAGTGATTGATATTATAAACCCAAGGGGTTAATTCTAAAACAACAAGATATTATAAACACAAGGGAATAATATTAAAACCAAGCGATTAATATTATAAATCCAAGATATATAAACCCTAACATAAATATTATAAACCCAAGGGAATAATAAACCCAAGTGATTAATAATAAAACTCCAAGGGATTATAAACCGAAGGGAATATTATTAAACCCAAGGGATAAATATTATAAACCCAAAGTATATAAACCCTAAGATAAAAACCATAGACCCTAAAATAAACATGGTTGGCCATGACTACTTTTCATATTGTCACAATCTTTGTTACAATGGAACGTTGGATTATGGTTGACCATGATTGTTTTTCATATTGAGACAACTTTTCTCACAATGCATCATTGGACTATGGTTGACTATGGTTGATTTTCATATTGAGACAATCTTCAAGTTTAATATCATTCCCTAGAGTTTATAATCCCTTCCGTTTTTACTATTAATCTGTTGGAGTTATTATTACCTTAGGTTTATAATATTTTTCATTTACATTTTTAAAAAAATAAATCATTATTAAATAGATAATAAAAAATCTTTTTAATTTTAAATTAATAAAATGTTTATATCTTTTGGCTTATTTTTTAACCCTAACAAACTACTGCTTATTTTAAAGCATAAAAATTAATTGTTTTCTTTGTACATTTTAAATATTAAAAAATAATTACTACATACCTCAAATCTATGGAAAAAAATGAACATTAGTTGAAATTTATAATGTGCTATAATTATCCTTTAAAAAAGGAATGGGCTAAACATAAAAAGGTTATTTGTGATTTAAACCAATAGAGTATTAATAAAACAAACATTATTCATGTTAATGGAATATGAGGAAACCGTCAATACAATTTTCAAAATAAACCTTGAAAGACGCCATATCTAGAAAAGTAATCATCCATAGGTTTTTGGTGCCATTGTTGTTCATTAAGTGAACCGTACGGATGGTCTTCACAATGTGTACCTCAGGCTATGGGGAATCATGTTAAAGAGGTATGGTCTTCCTTTGATTTCCGCCGAGACATTTGAGATAACATCTTCTTTTCTTCTTTTTCTTTTTTTTTGGGACTAGTCTAGCTTTTATATTAAGTTATTTTTAGCATATCTATTTTAGGAAGGAATGAAGAACAATCATGTTTTTGTTTTGGCTACAAAATGGTAATCTGAATGATATGTATCCATGTATAGAGCAGAAAGTAGCATTTACACTTTTATTGTTGATTTGTTTATGATTAATTTGATTACAGGTTTAAAATTAAAGAAGGTAAGAGTATGTATGTTTTGTAGATTTAGTAGTCAAATTAATATGTCGAGGTGAGTCTGTTGTCCCACAAACAAAGGGATCTCATATGCCAATGTGGTATGGCTTGCCTGTGATCTTAAAATTAGAAAATAAGAATAATAATGTACATGGTCAAATTGTGTTACAACACTTTAAAAATGTAATTTACATTTTCACTGAAATAGATATTTTCGAGAGAGACGTAAAAAAACCTTAAAAACCCATCTCACAACATGTTAAAATAGCACTAGGATTTTGTTACAACAAAAAAAAATACATCAAGGCCTAGTTCTAACGAGATTTTTGTATACTGACAATAAATTGATTTCTCTTGCACCGACAATTAAGCGGAAAGAACCCTAACCCACATAATGGTAACATAATCAACCATGGGTACCATATTCAACATAAACCTAGTCAACCATAAGCATCATGCTTAACATAACCATAGGTATCCATAGTCAAACATGTAGCTATGGTTGACATAGTCAACCATAGTCAACTATGCATCGTGGTCATAGCTAACAAGAACATATACATTACTACAATTTTTAACGTTCATAACTTTAATAATATTATATAATAAATGCACTACGTAATATTTAATATATATTTAATATTGAAGTTATTCAATATAACTTTTATAATTGTATTATAACATAAATCATTGTATTATTACTTGGTAATATAATTTTAATACTACTTCAACTTAGATTTATGTTGTTCACAATATAACTTTAATAAATTTAATATGGTTCTCATGTGTGACAAACAAAAAACAACATTGTAATGTGACAAACATCAAATGTTATTGCAATGTGATGAATAACAAACCACTACGTAATATGGTGAACAATAAGCAATTTAACAATTAGAAAAAAAATGATGTTGCGTAGTCAACATGGTCAACCCTACTCAACATGGACATTTTGTTCAACCATAATCAACATGGGCATTATAGCCAACCATAATCAACACGGGTGTCATGGTGAAGCATAGTCACCATGGGAATCATGGTCAACCATGATCATCTATACATAAACATAGACATAAAATTTGATTTTACATTGTGAAAAACATAATCAACGTGATAGTGTGATGAACAAATTATGTCACATGAAATGTCACAAGATGATGACCAACAAATGATGTTACAATGTGACAAATAACACCTTTTTCATAGTTAGAAAAATAATGACATCGCGATGAGATAGGTAAGAAACAACATTGCAATGTGACAAACAAGAAGCAACATCGTAGTGTGACAAATAACAGATAAGGTCATAATCGAATAAACAAAAAAACACATTATAATGTGACAAACAACATTGCAAAGTAAGAACAAATGATGTTGCAACATCACAAATAGAAAATGACATCCACTGTAGACAAACAATAATCTTTGTCACAAATGTGACATATCGTAGATGACATCACACAACAACAAACAATAAACTTCATTGTAATGTGTTAAACAAGAAATGACGTTGCAATGTGACAAACATTAGACATCTTTGCAATTATTGAAAAAATAATGTCATAATCCCACAAAGAATACCATTGTTAACCATGGTCAATGATGTTTAACTATGTCAACCATCACTATCCCTTGGTTGACCATTGTGAAACATAGTCAAACATAGTGATATTTGGTCAACCATAACCAACCATAAAGAGTAAGACTAGCCATCATAAACATGCTTGTATATGGTGAACCAAGGTCATCATGGTCAAACTGGTCAAAGCATATTCACACATGGTTAACATATTTTCCCATAGTGAAAATGGTGAACCATGGTCATATTTGGTCAAGAATAGCCAACCATTAATAACAAGATCAACCATGGTGACCATTGTCAAGATGGCTACCCATGTTCAACTAAGGCCCAACATCGTCAAACCATGTTCAACAATGGTCTACATGGTCAACATGACAAACAATGGTTATCATGGTTAAATTTCTCAAACTATGTTCACCCATGGTTGAGTATGGTTGGCTAAGATTGACATGGTTGACTATGGTTGAGCTTGATTTGACCATGGTGAACATGGTTTACCAAGTTTGACCATGATGTTTATGGGTGACTAAATTTGCTATACTAGGTTCATGAACATGTAACATTTACTAATATGAATATAGAATGGAAATATGGATATGGTGAACATGGTTTATTAGGTTTGACCATGGTTGACTATGATGATTATGGTGACTATGGTTGATGAAAAATCACCCTGGTTGATGTCTATGGGTGGCGATGTAACCAAAGATTCCCATAGTTAATGATGGTTAAGCACTTTTATCATGTTTAACTAACTATGTTCAAATTGGTCAAACCTTGTTCAACCATGGTTAACTATGGTTAACTAAGATTGACATGACCGACTATGGTGAATATGGTTTAGTAGGTTTGACTATGATATATATCGCTGGCTAATGTTGATATTCTTAGTGAACATGCTGATATATCACAAGTTTTACTCTCTTTTTATACGGTGGGAAAACCTATCCTAACTCAGTTATCAAACGAGCAGTGAGGACAACCACCTCTCTCTGCTTACCATGAATACATGCTGACTCATCACCATTATTCAAGGAAAACCACAACACCTAAAATAACTCGTTTTCACTCCTACCAGGTACCTCTAGGTCTTGGGCGTAACTAGTTTCCTTACGTCTGAGGAGGACGAGCTCTTCACCAAGAAAAAGCAATTTCTGGGATTAACTTGTTTCCTTACCTCCGAGAAAGATAAGCTCTTACCCAAGCAACAACAGTTTTAAGACATACTCCAACCCTCCCAAATTTTACTTTAACAAGATAAAACTCTACTTTTTGAATAAAACTAATAAAAAATAAAAATAATAACATTTTTGAGCGATAGAAAGCTCGCTAATACAATGTATATGCGTCTAACTAAGTCACCTGACATGGGGATTTGGGATTCGTAGGATTCGGGGATTCGAGTGTCTGATTCAGACACGTTGATCCCCCATAAAAGGACACGTAGGATTTGTAATATATATATATAATATATATGAAAAATTAGATATTTCTTACACAAATTCTAATTAATGATGCAAATTCATTGATTTCAAACATAGATCTCCATCTATAGCATGCACAGTACATACAAAATTCAAATGCATGGCAGTGGTCGCATAGATCATGATTCATAATTCATAAATGAAGGACAACTTAAAACTACAATATAGTAAGATAAAGACACTGACAACTGTAATTTTCTCATTAAGTCATCAAATCAAAATGTGTTACATAGGTAGTGCCAATGCAATGCCAATGGCAAAGAGAAATAGAAAATATAAAACAACTACAGGTATACAAGCCTTAAGGCAAAGGTGGTCATCAATCCTCTGAGTCATCATCAGAATCAACATCAATGTCCTCATCATCATGGTCACCACTGCTCTCTTCTGCATCCTCCTCCTCCCCTATATCCATAGTCACCTTTGCATCTACTGGTGTGGAGGATGACCCCTCTAAAATATCAACATCATCAAATCTAACAAGCTCTAAAAGTAGATCATTGAGATCCATGCTGGCCAATGCCAACTCAACACTTTTGTCCAAACCCATATCATGAGGAAAGACATCCCACATCTTTGTCTTTCTCCTCAACCACTCTTCCCTATGCCTATAAATAAGATGAAGGTTGGTGGGCACATAAACCATTGTCTCTGCCCTGGACTGCTCAAGCTTGCTCTTATTCACACTATACAAATTCCCATATGTGCTCCAATTCCTCTCGCAACAAGAGGATGAAGTCATCTAAGAGAGGAGCCTCATGGCTAACTACTAAAGAGGAGGGCTTGTTGCCCCATGATTTGCCCACCAAGAAGAGGGTTTCTTAGTCCCCCTATCTCTAATCACATCATATCCTGCAAATTGACCAGTGCCAGTGAAAAATTCTACAAAGGCATCCTCCATCTAATCAAGCAATGCACTATCCTAAAAAACCAGCCTGAATGCCTCTTTCCTCCCCTGTGAGATTTCACCATCCATGTGAGGAGGGAATCTATGGGAAGGTTCACCATTCAGCCACTCATGTCTGTAGTATTTTGGGTTCAATGAGTGTGCCAAAAAATGTAAAGGTGTACAATTCTTGTCTCATCTGCTGACAAGAATATCCTGTATAGTATCATAGAAGGCCTCTGGGGATGTCTCATACTCGGGGCACTCACTCTGTAGAATAATTCTCCTCACAGACTTAATCATTGAATCCCATCCCTCATAAACCTCTCCTAGGATGGGTTTGTCTGTATCTGCAAATTGAAGCAAATAAATGATAGGGTCCATGATCTGAATAATTAGATCTACCCTCTCCCACCAAGCATCATCTAGCATTGTGTCCTTCACTCTTTTAGATGCTACCTAATCTATCTTTCTCACAAAAGACCAAAAATTAGAAATAACCATGGACCCAAGAGCTGTCTTGACCTCCCCCAACCTCTTCAACATCATGAACAAAGAGGCAAATTGTGTATCAACAATCTTCAACAATGATAGATTGGTGTACTCCTTGTAGACAGTGAGGGCATTTGTATGATTTTTCACACAATTATGGATATGGTGTGCATCCACAATAATTTTACCAATCCAAAGCACATCAAAAGCAATGGATTTCAGTGCTAAGTTCAATGAATGGACAATGCAAGGTGTCCAAAACACTTTTGGATATTTATCTTCCACAATCATGCCAACAACCTTGAAAATAGGTGCATTATCTGTAATGATTTGCACACAAGAATCAACACCTACATCTTCAATAACTTTAATAAATAACTCATCAATAAATTGTGCGTCCTTTTATTCTCCAAGTGTATCCACTGCGTTCAGGAAAACTGGACCATTCAAGGAAGACACCATGAAGTTGATGGTTGGGTGTCATGCTGGATCTGTTCATCCATTAGAAACAATGCTAACCCCAGATGTTGGCTATGATGCTACAATAGGCTCAAGCATTTTTTGCACCTCTTTTTTTGCCTTCGTCAACAATGTGGTTCTAAGCTTCTCTAGACCAGAAGGCACATACCATGATGGAGACCCGTGAGTTAGAACTCAACACATCTCAATAAATAAAGGTCCGCATGCAACATTAAATGATATGAAGTTTTGATAGAAAAAGAAGGCAATGGTGAGATCAAGCTCTTCCCATTTCTCTTTTTGAAAAATCTTGTCCATTGGACCAAGTGTAATTTCTCTTCTTTTTGTTGCTTGTCCCCCAATAGAACTCTCGAATGGAAATTTGGTGGTGCCTTTCCTCAAAAATGGAAGGGGGTCTTCATTCTTGGTTTTTGTTGATGTTGCAGCCACATTTTCCATAGCAATAGTGGACTCATTTTCCATTTCTTTCCTCTTTTGTAAAGGAACAGCTTTACAAACTCCAATTCCACAATCCGGTAAAGCCAACAAATGGCCTTTCACATGGAAATATGTGCTTTTGAAAACAATGTGACAAAAGTTGAATCTCCATTGCACATTACCTCCTCCCTTCCCCTTGGTGCTTGTCCCATCCTCTTTTGTGACATATTTCCACAAGGGATATTTCTCAATGTTCTCTTTAGGTCCTCCTCTTCCCTCAACATTACTTGATGTAGACTCTGATGATATTGGGGGAGGAGGGGCATCTCCAATGGAGACATTCTTCCCCTTCCTTTGCCCCCTAACTACTTCCTTTGATTGAGCCATGAATACTGTAAAAAGAAATGAACAAAACATGCAAAAATTTGTAAACAAAAAATCATATAAAAACTGTTGTAATAGAATAAGAAATGAAAAAAAAATGAAACTGAAATGCACGTACCTGGTGCTTGAATCTCCTTGCCAAACGCTCTACTCTCTTAGCTCCTTGCCCACAGCTCAAACTATGCAAAAGCAAATGAGAATTAAGGTGAATGAGAAAAAGAACAGCACGTTTTTAAGTCCATGGAGTCACATTTAGGGGATTTGAATCCCAGAATCGGGATTCGATGTGCCCATACAGGATTCGTAAGAATCCTGTATGGACACGTCGAATCTTGTTCTGAGATTCGAATTCCTGGTGAATCATATCCGATTCGCAGGATTCGGATTCGACAAGGGGTTTGGACAAATCTAGTTACACAGGTGTCTAACTATCTGGAGCGTAGAAATAAGCAAAATGTCCAAAGTCCAGACGTAACAAGCACACTTTCCTGAATAAATAGCACAACGTACAAAAGTAGATGTTGTTTGACTAAAGACCAAATAGCTAAACAAACCATCGTGCATATGGGCATAGTAAACTTTGGCTGATAAAAACCTCATCAAGGTCACAAATGAAATAAATGATAGATACTACTTTCCTGATGTGAATTTTGATAAAGGACAAATGTTGTTTTTAAGACCATGGGACAGATGTTTACCCAATAGTATAAAGGTAGACAACAGTTGGTCTCACTATTTTGAAGAAAAAGATGTATGTGAGCTCAAATATATATATATATATATATATATAGTTTCAGCCCATGGCATCGATGTTAACCTAATAATATAAAGATAGAAAATAGTTGGTCTGATTATTTTCAAGAAAAAGATCTCTTTAGGCTTAAATTACATATATATAGTTTAAAAATATTTCAATCCAACTATATCGAATTAAATATATTTTTAGTATTAAATAAAAAACAATAGATCCATTATAAATAAACAAAAATTATATATATTTTTTATAATAAATCAATTTTTATTCGCTATCAGTCCCTTTCGATAAAATTTATAGCCGAAATTTAATAAATATTAAAAGCAAAACATTACTACCTGTTAATGTTTCACTCATCTGCTATTACCGTTGCAAGTATTAGGTTTGTCTCCACGTAAAGCATTTTGGAGGCTTATTGTATTAAGTCATCTGTTTGTTAGTGAATACGTATTTCACTCATCTGCTATTTACCGTTGCAAGTATTAGGTTTGTCTCCACGTAAAGCAATTGCAGAACCCCATTTGAATTTTGATTTTTTGCCCATCTGATCTTCCCCGTGTTTCTCTGTAACTTCACTGGGACACTACTGTTCTATCTAGAAAATTACATATTATTTTATGCCATATGGATGTTTTTTTTGAATTTTATTTATTAAAAATATTTTGACAGTGATGAACTTTAGTTCATATTTAATCGAATATAAATGTAGAAGAACACCAGGGTCACTAAACTAGGAAAATATTTAAAATGTATTCTTATCCTAGTTAATTGTATAAAGAGATTTATCTTCGTATGAAGAGATTAAAAAATATTTAATGAGAAACTTCACAATGCAAGTAAATATATAACATTTTTGATTGATTAAAATTTTTTAGTTTTATGTAATTTATTTGAGTTATAATAAATAATTTTTTATAATTATTTTAGATAATTTGTTTAATTTATAAAAATAATTGTTTATAACTTAATAATGATGAATATTTTAATTTCAAAAAATCAAATTTTAGTTTTAAAAATATCTGTTTTAAGTTTTGTTAAGTTTAATAGTAAAAAAAGTCATGAAAAGAAAAACCATTTAGTCTACAAGTTAGATTACGCCTTTTAAAAAGTAGTTGTTTGTGTTTTCGAGATTCATTCCTTTTAAAAACTAGTTGTTTGTGATTTCGAGATTCATTATAATTGTTGAAGTGAAAGGGCTGAGTAGTTTATTTTAATGATAAAGGAGATATTGATTTTTTTATAATTATTATTAATTAAAAATTACATTTTAGTTTTATAGAAATATTTCAAATTATATTTAATTAATATTTGAAGAGTGAAATTCTACTTTTTGTAAATTAATAAATTATTTTAATTGATGTTGTTTTATTGATTAATAGTGATGAGTTAGTTTATGAGCGATAGCACATAACAATTGTTTTTACCCATTAAGAAATGAGTTATGATAAGTTTTGTCACCTTTCTCAAAAGAAAAACAAATGAAAAAAATGTAATAAATAACTTTAATAAAAGTAGTTATTTATATTTTATTAATTAAAAATTAATACTTACCAGCATAGATTCATCTTAACTCTCTATCTACCAATCTTTCATAGGGATCAAATCTCTTGAGGTGCAAATCTATTTTAGAGTGAAAAAAAAATTATAATAAGTTTTACCACCTTTATCAAAAGGAAAACAAATAAAAAATAAAATTTTAGTAAATAACTTTAATAAAAGTAGTTATTTATAATGACTTTGTTATGGTCGTCGGTACAAATCAAAACTTTTCTTTTTTAACACTGATATTGCTATTCAGAGAAATCTTACCAGAATTCTAGGGTTCCAAAGGCATCAATTACCCTCTAAGTACCTTGGAATGCCCCTTACAAGAATTCTAGGGTTCCAAAGGCATCAATTACCCTCTAAGTACCTTGGAATGCCCCTTACAGACAAACCTCTAAGCAGGGGAGTGTGGGAGTTGGTCATTAACAAACTTTAGGATAAGGTCAGGAAATGGACATGCAGATCTTTAAATTTAGTAGGGCGCCCTATGCTCACAAAATCTATCCTGCACGCCATGCTCATTTCATGATGTCAGCTCTTCCTATTCCGAAAGGAGTTTTACAATATATCAAGAACATTCAAAGAGATTTTCTTTGGGGCAAAGGGGAAGAGAAAAAGAAATGGGCTTTGGTAGGTTGGGATAAGCTATGCAAACCTAAGGCCCATGGAGGTTTGGGGCTTCATGACCCCGAAACCCTCAACAGAGTTTCTGGTGCAAAGCTTTGGTGGAGGTGGCTCAAGGAATTGGTAACCCCATGGGCCAAGCTTTCGAAACAGAAATATGCAAAACATTGGTAGGAGAGGGATCATATTCAAATGTTTGGGCTTATTAAGGGCTCCCACATTTGGAATCGTGTTTGGCAAAACAAAGGCATTGTACAACAGCACAGCTTCGGGGAGATCTGAGATGGGAACCTGGCAAGATTCTGGGAGGACAACTAGCAACAAGAACCAAACCTGTTTAGGGAAGAACTAACCAATTTCAAGAATGACACTGACAACAAAGGTCTATGCATGGTAAGTGACTTCTGGAAGTAGGAAAGGAACAATGGAAAATGGAGAATATGTAAGGATTTAGGGTACAAGGAAGAGAGCCCTTTGAAAGCTCAAGCAAGCTCTCTTGCTATAGACTTGGAACAAAGGAAGATTTTGGTTTCATCCTCGTCTGACCAACTATGATGGGGAAGAAACACAGAAGGTAACTTTAACCTCAAAGAAGCCAAACAAATAGCTCTAGGGTACGATTATCAAAACCGTGATAAGGCATGGAATAACCTTTGGCAGCACCCGCATTGGATGAAAATAAAGCTGTTCATGTGGCTAGTTCAACAAAAGAAAATTCTATCTTGGGAAAATCTTCTGAAGAAAGGTTTTGTTGGCCCATCCAAATGTTATATGTGTGGTAAATAAGAGGAGATGATGGAACACTTACTCAACCTTTGCCCCTTCACCTCAACATGGTGGGATTGGGTGGCCTCGGTCTTCAGGCAAACTGATAGGGATGGCTTCAGTATTACAAACAATTTGAGGAATTGGAGAAGGAACTTCTCAAGAAATGAAAACATCAACAATGCTTAGACTCTGGTTCCAGGCTTCTTAACCTCAGACATCTGGAAAGAACGCAATGGCAGGATATTCAAGAGCAAAACTAGCTCAACCCATAACACTATTGCACATATATTAAGGTAGCTCAAAGATATTGTTGGTGCCATGCTAGGGAGACCTCCTGAGAACCCAACTCTGCCCCAGGACACTTGTATACTACTGGAGTTGGGTCTCCATTCGCTAGTTCCTCAGATCATACACAAGGATGTGAGTGGGATAAACGTTGGTAAAGACTTTTGGCAACCTCCTCCTCATGGTTTCTTGAAAATTAACAAAGATGGAGCCTTCAAAGGTAACCCAGGGATGGCTAGTTTTGGTGGGGTCATTAGAGATGAGCAGGGGTGCATAAAGGTCATCTTTCATAGTCATCTGGGAACTTCCACAAATAACATGGCAGAGCTCATGGCCTTAGAGCAGTGCTTAGAAATATTAATTGTGTCAAATTCTCATAATGTCATCATTGAAGCATACTCGAAATTGGTTATTAATGGGGCCAAGAAGATCTATAATGGAAAAGCACCTGGAAAAGTATCAAAAGATTGGTGAATTTTGTAGGTCTTTCAGTTCATTCACTCCCACCTACAAACCTTAAGAATGACCAGCTTTGTTCATGTACGAAGAAATGCCAATATGCTAGTTGATCGTCTGGCAAATGAAGGAGTGTTTTGTAAAGAAATTTATAGCCGGTATGCATGTGACTCGACACCCTCACAGAAATTGCGCGAGGATTGTCAAATACATGGAAAACTTCCAAACTATTAGGACTGAACAAGAAGGAAGACTAGTGGAGGCACGAGAAAGCGGAAATGTAAGTCATTTTTAACCAGTGATTTCCAAAAAAAAAAGAAAAAAAGAAAAAGAAAAAAGGGAGAAGATAAATGCTTAAAACAAAGCTTTCCACAATGGAGAGGCACTTGGTAAATAGTAGGCCTCTTAGTAGGTCGTCGGCCATGGATCTTGACAACCTTTGTAATCAAATGGCCATCGGGTGGAAAAGCAATCAAAGGTTAGCCACCAAAGCAGACTCGATGCTCTTTAGTTTAGCGGTTTATAATCCTCATCGGGTTCGAAAAGGAAATTAAAGATTGTGTAGGTTTATGCTCCGATATCTCGGAGGACTACCAGATCAACCATTGGGCTCTATTAGTAATCAGAGCTTAAGTTTCAAAATGGACCCGAACATTTATAAACCAATGGCTCACAATCATTATCAGGTCTATGAACTGAGTAAAAGGAGCACATGTTGCTGAGATGATAGTGTTTTCGATCGTCAGATCTCACGAGATCTTAGATGGTTTTGGGTTTGTTTCAGGTTATGTCGTTGGTTAGCCTTCATAGGGTTAGCCCTTGTTGATCCTTACATTGTAAAGCCATGTAACATATGTAATCTTTCTTGAGATTAATAGAAGGTTCCACTCTTATTTGACCAAAAAAAGAGTATTGATATTTTATTAATTAAAAATGAATATTTACCAACACATATTCATTAACTCTCCATCTACCACTCTCTGAGAGAGGTCAATCTTTTGATGTGTAGATCTCTTTTAATTTTAATCCATCTCCTCGTTTGGTAGATCGAGATTTAAAATGAATCTAAACTCATTATAATAATGTCCATACATAGTTTACAATTGATAACTATTGAGATGAACTTGTCTTTCACAACATTGGAATTTCTTCTTTAATTATAAGTAAATGAAAAGTGTCTTTCGTCATATTAAATTTGACTATTCATTATAATTTTTCTCACTTCTATGTAGAGACTAAACTATGATGCAATGCTTATTATTTATGCCATATATATCTATATATTTTTTAATTTTAATGTTATATTTATTAAAAGGATTTTTACTTTACATAATTTATTTGTAATATGTAACAACTAAAAAAGAAGAAAATTATAATTCAATTATTACTATTTTTTATTAATATCGTACAGTTACATAAATAATTATACATTCCTCATGTTAAGAATACATTATGGAAGTTTGTATAAAAAAAATCCCTAATTAAACTATTATCATTTTCTTATAAATATCATTATCATTATCGTAATTTAGGCTTTTGTGATTTCTGTCTTGATTGCATAAACAAATTAGATGAAGATGACATCAAAATTCATCTATGGTTCATCATGGTTCATCTTTAAGACAAGATGGAGAATTAGATCATGACATTAATATTAAATATAAATAACGATGGAGAGAAAGAATTTCTAAACATTAGGTTTGATCCTAGGTTACCTTGGTAAGGAGGGTCATCCTCAACCGGTTGTGCTAGTGGGACTTAACTTTATTTATTAAAGTTTTGAATAAAAATAAATTCGTTCCATTTTAGTCAAAATTTTTATAAATAAACAAATAAATAAAGTATTCATCTATTTATTCAAAATTAAATGACCTCAATGTATTATTTAAATATGACAAGAAATATTAACCTATTTAATTTTAAATAATTTTATTTAACTATGGAATTATAATGTATTAAAAAAAATTCTTAATTAATAGTTATGTTCTAACAATTACTTTCATTAATATTAAAATATTTTTTATTAATAAATAATATTTTCTAGTACAAAAAAATTGTTAGATTCTAACGTTCAAAAAATAATTCTCTACATCGGTATCCCTATTTAATTTGAATCCATGATATAATTCCCCATCTTGTCTTGATGATGAACCATGCTAGATAGTTCGAAACGCGTCGACGGATGAATTTTTATTTGAACTTCTCTGAAAAATTTCTTGCAATCATTATCATTGTATAAACAATTATACATTCCTCATGCTAATTACATGTTATGGAAGTTTGTATAAATATTATAATGAATATGATATCATTCACCCGTACTTGATTTTTATTGAACAGGTAATGTTATTATCAGAGATCATTAAACTACACTACTATAAATAGGGGGTTTTAAGATAATATTTGAAACAAATTTTGGGGTAAATTGTCTTAACTTGTGACAAAAGAAAAATTGTATATTGCATTAGATATTGCCTTTAAGTGAGTGTCTCAAAGTTTTGTCTTAAAAAATTGTCTCTATAAAGATAATATATAACACAAGTATTATTGTTTCTTAGAAGACAATTCATTTTTGTTTTTATAGAGACAATTCATTTTTGTTTTCATTCCTCATTACTATATATTCTCTAAAATCAGCTCTTCTTCTATCCAGCATTCAAATGTTCCTGATGATGGATCTCGGTTGGGATTCGAAACGTTGGCATAAAATGGTTCTTACTGTGGATTCTCCGGTAAACAAATAAGAAGAAATAAAACATAGAGGTCTAAAATCCAGAGACAATATGTCTTTAATCGTAGCTATTGTCTCTCTAGAGACAATAAAAAATAATATTTAATGACAATAAAATATCACTTTTTTCTCTTTAGAGACAATATAAAACAATGAATCTAGAAAATAATCTCAACATTGAAATAAATCAACATAAAAATTATTTAATTAAAAATAAACTTCATTATCATGAATACATTAATTCATGTTAGCACACAATGGAATCGAACCACCAACCTCTTGCTTATAAGGTAGATGCTCTTCCATTAAGCTAGGACACTCTAAAGAATTGTGTGAGGAGTTATCGAAGTCCTTGAAATTGTATATATATATACATTAATTAAAAAAAAAAAATGCTTGACACATAATGGCATAATTTTTGTAAAATATATAATCATGCAGCCCTTATTTTTAACTTATTAAAAAATAACTTAATGGATTAAGCTCAATTTCACCCCCTTGTAAGATGACTTGTACAATAAGATAGTAATACACAATAATATATAAACAATTTAATCTAGTTATACAAAGAAAACTAACTAGAATTATCACAAGTTGTTAATATCTTGCTACAACTATTGAATAGCTCTTTTAGTCCATTTGAATTCACTCCATTTATCTATTACCCCATAATCCTTATTTTTATCTACCTCTCTCTCTGATGACACGCATTCTCTCTCTCAAAGTCACTCTCTCCCATTCGCTATGTCTCTCTCAATGCCCCTCCCACCCTCTACACTACTAGCCCTCCCTCCCTCTATAACCCCCTCTCTCTCTCCCACTTTCTCTACCTCCCTTATTTCTCTTTGTCCAAATCTGTCTCTCTCTTACACTCCCTCCCTCTCTCTCTACCCTCCACCTTCCTCTCCCTCATTACCACCATCCCCCTACCCAACTCTCACCCTCCTCTTTCCCTCTCTATCTCTGTCTCTTCCTCTCACTGCTATATTTCTCTCTTCCTCCTTCCCTCTCTTTCTCCCCTCTCTATTTACCTTTCTCTCCCTCCCACTCTCTCTCTTTTGCCCACTTTCTTTTTCACTCTCTCCCATTCACTCTCACCCTTTCCTTTCCTCCCTCACACCCCACTTTCTCTCTCACATTTACCCCTATCTCTTTCTACTCTCTATCCGTCTATCTCACTCTCACTCTTATTTACAAGGTGATAAATTTCTTATTTTTCTTTTTACTACATGTACATATATGAAAGAAGTGCATATACCAAAGTTGTGCATATATGGAAGACATATGCATATACGGAAAGTGTACATATACAGAATTCGCACATGTTCTGTATAACATATCCTCTGTATATGTGTAACTTCCATATATGGACATATCTTTTGTATATGCACATATCTTTTGTATATGCACAATTTTTGTATATATGCATATAAGGAAGATATAGACATATGCATATATGGAGGCTACGTATATATGGAGGATGAAGTTGTGAAAAACTTCTATATATGTGTATCTTTCGTATATGCAAATATATGGAAGTTTCATATATACATAAGAAACCTATAAATGGAAGATGCACATATACATAATTTATGTGCAAGTTTAGCCATTATATATGCACAAGCTCCACATATGCGTAACTTCCCTATATCCACATATACAGAATCTATTTGCATATATAAAAGATGCACATATATGAAATGTGTGCCTACACGAAGGCGAAAGTTCTACACAACTCCTATAATGCATATATCTTCCATATATGCACATATCTTTTATATATGCACAACTTTTGTATATGCACATATCTTTTGCATATTCTCATATCTTCTGTATATATGCAACTTTGTTCTATGTTTATATCTTCCATATATACGCAACTTTTGTATATACACATATATGGAAGCTGCACATATGGAAAAGTAATGTGCACCTTTTGTAATATGCATATATAACAACCTCCATATATGCACAACTTTTATACATGCGCACATGTTTTGTATATGAAAAACTTTAATATATGCGGATATCTACCCCATATCTGCAACTTCCATAGTTGTGTATATACGGTATATATGTGCATATACTAAAGTTGTGCATATATAGAAGACAAGCGCACATACAAAATATGTGCATATACAGATGTCGCAGAACTTCTAGAAGTGTGCATTTTCTATATCGCATATATTCTGTATATGTGCAACTTTTGTGTATATGCAGCTTCTCTACATGCACAAATTTCGTATATATAAAACTTTTGAATATGAACAATTTTTTTATATGTTTTTATCTTCGATATATGCACCACATACATATATGTGTGTATATATTCCGTATATGCACACATTTGTACACAACTTCAACCTTCATATATAAAAAAGTCTCATATATGCACATATCTTTTGTATGTGCACAACTTTCATATACACACATATATGAAATTTGCACACATACACAATATATGCGGATAAAGGGAAGATATGCGATAGAGGAGATGCACATATATAGAAACTGTGTGACTCCCATATTGTGGCATACCATGTGTATATGCACATGTATTCTATATATGCACAACTTATATCTGCGCATACATTGAAGTTTTGCATATATGATAGATATGCACATATATAAAAGCTACACATATACAAAAAAAATGTGCATATATAGAAGTTGTGGATAATCAAAACATGTGTACATATATGGAAGTTGTGCATATATGGAGGATGTATATGCATATTTCGAAAGTTGTGCATTGTTTCTGTATATGCAAAACTTTTGTATATTTGCACATACAAAATTTGTGCATATACGAAAGTTGTACATGTACTGAAGTTGCATATATACAAAATATATGTGTATATATGGAAGCTACTTTGAACATCAGCCTCTCTATAGGCACAACTTCCGTATATTTGCATATATGGATGTTGCGCATATATAGTCGCTAAAGTTGCACATAAATTATGTATATGTTCATCTTCCATATATGTACAGATTATGTATATGTGCATCTACATTATATGTACAAATTCCATATATGTGCATATATGAAAGCTATGCATATACCCCAATCCTATAATGCTTATTGATAACCCGCCCCGCCCCATCTGTCGACCTTCTCGCCCACCCTCCTGCTATTTTGGCATGCCTTTACCACCCCCACCAAAATAATTATCACCACATCTTCCAATAAACTTAGCCAGTTTCTCATTGAATTATTAATCACCACCCACTATTTAATTCATTAAATTTGATGCGCTTATAATAGTAATTCGAGATAAACCATTGAAACTACCCATTCCAAATTTATTCTCTGTTACCACTCCATTATCCATTCTTTCACCAGTCTTAGTGAACAATCTAAGGTTGGAGATTGGTATCTCTACCAAAATTTCCCAAAAATCGGAATTTATGTCTATGAACTTCCTCCTTATAAATTGCCAATTTTCCTATGTGATGATTTTTTCTTTAGAATTCATACAAAGGATGAATATAGATGAAATACATTTTGTGTCAAGGAAGCAAAAATCCCAGTTTAAATTAAAATCACAAATTAAATCCAACATTGCAACAGTTCTCTCCCACTACCCTTACTCTACGGAAGAAACACATATATGGAAGATATGTGTATATATGGAAGACATGCACATATATGGAAGACATGCACATATACGAAAAGTGTGCATATATAGAATTAGATGCACATATATACAAATTTCATATTTATGGAAGATGCATATATACATAATTTATGTGCAACTTCATCCATTGTATATGTGCAGCTTCTATATATGCGCAAATTACGTATATGGCCAACTTCCATATATGCGCATTTTTTCGCACATATATGGAAGATATGTGCATATATGGAAGTTTCACCTATAGAAAGAAATTTCTACACAGCTTCCATATATGCAAATATCTTTTGTATATGTACAACTTCCATATATGTGCATATCTTCCACACATGCACAACTTCAGTATATGCAGATATATAAAAGCATTGCAAAAGTTTCGTAATATGCATATATGACAACCTCCATATATGCACAACCTCCGCATATGCGCACATCTTTTGTATATACACAATTTTTGTATATGTGCAACTTCTCTATATGTTCATCTCTTCCATGTATGGGTAACTTCCATATATACACATCTTATGTATATGCTTATGTACAATATATAAACAACTTCCATATGTGTGAATATGTGGAATATATGTGCATATATTAAGGATGCACATATACAAATAATATGTGCATATACGAAAAATCTTCTTATATGGGAGTAGCACAACTTGTTTATATGTGCATCTCTTGTATCACATTTCTTCTATATATGTGCAAATTTTGTAAGTGCGTATTTTGTATATGTGTATTATTAATGGTGTTGGAACTCCGTCAACCAAGGGGTATCCCCAATGTGAAGTCCCAATTAGATCTCACACTCTTTGGAATAGGAGCCCCATTCAGAGTATCATCCCAGTTTCCATGTAGTATTATAGATTTTCCTTGACTCTAACTATTAGCAAGAGAGAAGAACACGAATCCACCTTATAAATGTAAGAGGGTTTGTCTGGTAAGTGTTCAGTCGTATGTGTGTCAAATTTATTTCACTATGGAGGGGAGGATAATTGAGCATCTAAGAGGGAGGTAATAGGACCACCCTATTAGAGGCCATCCCATGGATACTTGAAGGTCATTCCATGGATCATAAAGTGTGTAAAAATAGAAAAATTGATGATCTAGGATGTGAAAGGAAAAATAAATTTCTTCCTTCCACTCCCCTTCTATTAGCACTTATTATAACATATGAGCAGAGGAAATCACCTTGGATGAAGAATAGTTCAAATCAGTAATGTTTGATCTAAGAGAACTGATGAAAAAATGGTTTATCAAAGGAAACTATTTCAAGTCAATTATTTTAGGGTAATACCCCCTACTAAGGAATCAATATGAACTCATGGAAACCATGTTTTCCAAGCCATATGGAAATACAAATGCTAAAACTTTTGACGAAGCTTGTCCCCCTAATATATTTATTTCTGTTATAGGAAATAAGTTCAATTGGGGAGATATATTAATAGTAAAATTAAATGTGAACATAAAAAATGAATGTGAAGAGGTTCTAAGGGAACATTATCAATTTCTCATTTCTTCTTATCTGTTAGAAATAATGTGTACTTTGAACTCATTCCTAGATATGGGATAGAAATTCTCTCAAAAAATCTCCCATTCACATTTACTACTCATATTTCTGGAAGCATAAGTGGCATATGTCATATGCAAAATTATGTCATGGCTTTGTGATTTCCCTTTATGAACTATTGTTTGGCACCGTAATGACCCTACATATCCTAGAATGTCAGGTAAGTTTTTTTAAGAGTTAGAGATTGGTATGCACAAGAAAAGAGATCATATATGAGTATATATGGCACCATGAAGTCACCCTGCTTACTATCCAGAGTCATTATAGACAAATTGTCGTCCAAGAGATGAAATATTGCATACTAGGTAGTAAATGGTGCTGGAGTATCACTTTCTAGAGATAAAAAAATTTCATGGACACTCATGCCATTTTTCTTAGATACTTATGGATTCATGGACATGAAGTAAGCTTAGACAAAGGCTAATAGCTTGAAATAATCCATTTTTGGAAATTAAGACACCATAGATATGAACCCTTGTTGGTTATAAAAAATAAGTGTAAATCATGCAAATATAGCTGGGATATCAATTTGATATTTGGAATGATGAGGAAGCTTTCAAGAGATAAAGATGATAAAAAAATAAATATATTATTTGGGATGGGAAATGGCTCTCAACAAAGTATGAAATAAATTGAAGCATTGAAGATCGAGAAAGCAAGGAAATGAAAATAACCCTTGAGGATAAAAAGAGAAGCCCAAGAAGAATCTATGAGGAGAGAATATGAAAAGAAAAGGAAGGAAGAATAAGAGAAAATAAAAATAAAAAATAGGAATGAAGAGGAGGAAGTTGAGGAATAAGAGGAACTTTTGTATATGTGCATACAG
>APFE030058505.1:0-11299 GCA_000404065.3 Pinus taeda
TATATTCAACAAAGTATTTGAACCTTTCTCCCATATGTCTGTATTGTCTTATAATGCTTATATGTGTGAAATGTATCTGATTCCATTCACTTATATTCAATAGATCTTTTGCTGTGATTGATTCCCAATTTTCCGTTTCTGTTTACAAGTACTTCTCAAGCGTATTAAGTACGAGAATGAGCGACATGATCGATACAAAGGATACGAGAGGAAAGTGGGACTACAAGCAGGTATTCTCATATTCTCATCTTATCGATTGATTATAGGAAAATACTAAAATTCTTGAAACTGTTGTTCTAGATATGGCTGCTTATCTAGGGAATTAGTATTTATCCATAGAAACCAAATTCTCCAAAATAAATTGGTGACTCCATTGGGGAAGATCCTCTTTCCTAATAGCTTATCCACCTCCTAGAACATCCTTAAGGACCCTACATGTGTTCATTCATAGTATTTCATCTCTTTTGCATTGAAGATTTGGTCAAAAATGTGTAAAAAAAATTACCTTTCGAAATGGATCACTGTCACGAGTGCAGGCTTGTGGGGGACACAATGCACTACAAAGCACCCTTGGCTTAAGGATAGTTCTCTAAAGCAGATTTTCTCCCATTCAGGGTTGCGTTGATCCTCATAGGGTCAGTTTCCCAAATTTTGGAATGTGTCTTTGCCAACTTTTTTGTGCTTGTTTTCTTGTTGATTGATCAATGGATGTCATGGCTCAGAGAACAAGTTTCTATCTCCTTATCTAGCCCTACTTTGAATTGATTGATTAATGTTTCTTAAATGATTTCTTTGTCATTATCGATACATAGTCAAATTTGGAATATAATTGATTAATCTTTGTTTGGAAGAATGTTTTGTAAAGTCTTATTTTCCTTCGAAATATAACTATCATAATAGTCTTCGTTCTTATTAAATATTGATTGATTGTATGTGAATAGCTATCCTTTTGTTCATATTCAATTTATGGAAATCGAAAAGAAATACATGCATGTTTCATTGAAAAAGTTTGTGAATGTTTGAAAGGAATAGCTAGGGAAATTGCATTAGATGTGCTCTTTGCTCTATGTCAAAGATTTGATTGCTCTATTCCTATTGGCTAAGGTTATCATTGTTCAACTCAATGAAAAAAATGTTTATCATATTAGTTTCATTTCAAGAATTGCAAACATACATCACGTGGTGAACCTTGAAAGGAAAATTCTAAAGAAGACCAACTTAAAATTTATTTGAATTTACCTATTGGAGCATTATTTCCTAACGAATAACATTTATAGGTCTAGGCTAGAGACATGTTGGGGCATCGTAAAGCATAGCAGTTTTCGCTAACTTGTCTGATACATTCCGAGTATGATACCTTATTCCACATATGTGACTATATTGTAGCTTGTCCACGTAACTTCAGGGATATATGGCAGTGTTACAATACGTAAAGTATATGGGAATGCCCTCACTATGCAGTTTCACATTAGACAATGTTAATACGGGTTGGGCCTCCACGTACATTCAGATATATATGGGAGGAAAACACTAGGTTTCTATCCATCCTTAGGTAACCGAGTCAAATTCCTTGTACACTGTGATACATTGAACACAACATTCAGGAAGATTTCTTGCGCATACTTCTTGGTTCGCCAATAGGTATTATGCACTTAACAGTTGCTTGGTAAACCTTTTGCATAGATTATCCCTCCTTTGTTTTGTTATGTTACTTTGATTAAAATAACATTAATTGATCACATATAACGTCCTCCACACTCACTCCTTAGTTTCTCTTAGGTTGAAGCAAATGGTGGCAAATCCAGAGTCCACCCATTAAGGAATTCCTTTAGATGGGAATCATAGTCCTTTTGCTCCTTTCAAAAATATTGGTGCTGCTTATATGGCTACATTGTCCCTTACGGGATTTACCATTGGCTTCAAGTATGTTTTTTTTCAACCTCCTTGGTACAAAATGTCATTATTTCTCTACAATCGAGTACTCCAAATGGACAAATTTAATCTCGAGTTGATCCTAAAGTTGACCCTTTGCCTTCTTCCTCAGTTGTTTCTTCCACTCATTCTTCCTCTTTCCTTGGTGAAAGTATTGGTACTAGTAACCAAGTGGCTAAGAAGAAGAAGAAAGGGAAGAAGAAAAAAAACCAAATTTAGTAGAGGGGAAACTAGGCAACCATTACTTTGAAGGCAACATCTGATGGGAAACCATCCGTCAAGCCTCAAAAAGTTTGATATCCATGCAAAATTTGTACGGGAGACCATCTTCTTCAAAATTGTCTTGATATTCCTAAGATCTTAGAAGAAATGGTCTTCCCTTTGACATCATCCTCTATCATCAACTTCTATAGATGATGCTAGTGACACACCATCAATTAGTGGTACTAAGGCTGATGGAAAGAAGGGAAAAGTTAATTTTCCCTATAAGTTATGTGAAGGGAATCACCCCATTCACCTTTGTCCCTCTATCGATGAAGCCAAAAAGTGTGGGATAACCATCTTGCTTCACTGCAACAACTTCCACCTGGTTACAAGAGACTCTCCCATACTCCTTCACTAGTTGATGAATTGACTGACTCAAATCAACCTTCGGTCAAACCCAGTCTCTTTGAATGTGAATCCTCTGAGTCGATAATTGGCTCGAATCAACAGGTCGAGGTAACAATTGATTCGATTTCACCTTCAGTTAATCTTACCTTTCCCAAAGAGAGTGACTATGATACCACTCAGGTTTTTTTTGTTTCTTCAAGTTCTAATGAGGTTGGGGGGAATCCTCCTGTTTCATCAAGACAAGTGGAAAATCCTCTCATTCTCATAACTCAATGGGTTAATTATCCCATTTCTACAGTACCCCCTCCAAGTAGTCTGGTGAATTCCTTTGATTGGAATTCATTGGTAGGATTTTGTCTCCCTTCTTATGTGCCTTTCCAGATCATAGTACATTTTTGTAATATGATTGTATCAAGAACTATTATAGATGAAGGTGAATCTATGAGTATCCTTTCCTCAACTACTTAGCAAGTGCTCGGATCGCCGCCACTTTTGGCTGTTACCTAGAATCTGTTGGATTTTAATAGAGGAACCAATGAACCATTAGCGATCCTTCCTCAGTTTCCTATTACTTTGGGAGGAAAAATCATTTATCTAAATGTGATGGTAGTCCAAGGCTATTTAGATTACAATTTACTTCTTGCGGGCGACTATGTTTATGACATGGGAGTTATTGTTTCAACACTCTCTCAAGTGATTTGTTTCTTGCATGAAGGCAAAATTGTCACCATTGACCAGCTTTCATTTCCTGGTCCAAATATCGCTTCCAATCAAGCATCTTCCCTAAATTGTCCTTCTTTACCAATGGTATCATCCCCACCATGGGTTAATTATGTGGAAACCCGATCCATGCCTACATCAACTACTGATCAATTCCGTGATGTTGTACATTATGTATTGAGGGCATTAGAGCCATATCTCGGTTTCCTTGATATGAATCCCTTCTGGAGCATTGTTCTCCCGTCAGATGAGAACTTCTTGGAATTCATGACCTCATATGGGTCGTGATCAAGGAATATGAGTATGGTTCCTTGTCCTCTCTGAACCTTGTTAAAAAATGAAACAAGGAGTGTGAGGATAGTTATTTTACTATGTCAACCTCATTTAAAAAATGAAGCAGGTCCGTGAGCATAGTTCCTTGTCTTGTGTCAAGCTCACTAAAAAATGAAACAAGAAGTATGAGCATAGTTCCTTGTCTTGTGTCAAGCTCGTTAAAAAATGAAACAAGGAGTCGAAGGATAGTTCCTTGTCTTGTGTAAACCTAGTTAAAAAATGAAACAACGAGTATGAGGATAGTTCTTTTACTGTACCAAACTCATTAAAAATTGAAAGAAGTCCATGAGCAGAGTTCCTTGTCTTGTGCCAAGCTCATTAAAAAATGAAACAAGGAGTATGACCATAGTTCCTTGTCTTGTGTCAAGCTCGTTAAAATATGAAACAAGGAATTTGAGGATAGTTCCTTGTCTTGTGTCAACCTCATTAAAAATGAAACAAGGAGTATGAGGATAACTCTTTTACTATGTCAACCTCGTTAAAAAATGAAACAGTTTCATCAGCATAGTTCCTTGTCTTGTGTTAGGCTCGTTAAAAAATGAAACAAGTAGTATGAGCATAGTTCTTTGTCTTGTGTCAAGCTCATTAAAAAATGAAACAAGAAATCTTAGAAGAGTTCCTTGTCATGTGTCAAGATCATTAAAAAGTGAAATAGGGTCCCCTGGAGCAAAGTTCCAATTTGAGTCTTTGATTAGATCTCGTAAAATCTGATCTCGTAAATGAACCTTGATTCCATCCACTTGATAGCCATGAGAAATCTACTTAGGTGAATGTAATGAACGTTTGGGGGCATGCACCTAGTGGTAAAATTAAGTTTCCACGTAGTTTATGTGAAGGGAATCACCCCAATCACCTTTGTTCCTATCTAGACAAAGCCAAAAATGTGTTGGATAACCATCATGCTTCATCGTAACGACTTCCATCTGGTTATAGGAGACTCTCCCTTTCATCATGCTAGAGGCATGTAAACCAATTTCAAGCATAGTTTTTCCTCATTTCAAGCTTGTGTAAAATTCAAACAAATGACTCACATGGGTTTGCTCAGATACTTCTTAGGAATAGAAGTAGAACAAAATGGAAATGGGATTTTTATCTCACAAGAGAAATATGTTAATGAAGTGTTGGAAAGATTTAATATGCAGGAGAGCAAAGCAACAATCACTCTGACGGTGATGGGATTAAAACTCAACAAAGAGGACAACGACAAGGATTTTGATCCTAGTTTGTACAAGAGCATAGTTGGTAGCCTCATGTATTTGACTGCAACTAGGCTGGATATAATGCATGCTGTTAGTTTGATTTCCAGATTCATGGAGAGGCCAAAAGAAGCACATTGGCAAGCAAAAAAAAGGATTATGAGGTATGTTAAAGGTACTAAAAGTTTTGGCATTTTATATACTGCTTCAGAATGTTCAAATTTAATTGGATACACTGATAGTGATTGGGCTAGAAGTGTAAATGATCAGAAAAGCACATCCGGTTATGTTTTCCACATGGGTTCACTAGCCATTTTATCGGCTTCTAAAAAATAGCCTATTGTAGCGTTGTCTATAGCAGAGGTAGAAGATGTGGTAGCCACAGTAGTAGTGTGTCATGCAATTTGGATGAGAAGGATGTTAAGAAGTTTATGCCAAGAGCAAGCAAAAGGAACTGTATTTTTTTGTGATAATGGCTCAGCTATTGCATTATCCAAGAATTTTGTGTTTCATAAGAGAACGAAACACATTGACACAAAGTTTCATTACATTAGGGAATTGGAAAACAATGGAGAAATTGTTTTAGAACACTACAAAACTCAGGAGCAGATTGCAGATATTCTGACCAAACCATTGGGGGAGAAAAGTTTTGAGTTTTTGAGGAAATGTCTGGGTATGACTGATAACCCTGCGGTTGAAATTAAAGGGGATTGTTGAAACGTTACTTTCAACTGTAGTGCCAAAACCGCTAGTTCCCCGCACTGCTTTTTACGAAATGGTGGTAATTCTCTGGGGTCAGTGAGCACACTCATCAGCTGACACGTACCCTGAGCGGTTTGCAAATAGAACTTTTCCCTAGCTCGTAAAGTTCGGTAACAAGGGTCGTGCAATTTTGCTAACAATCGTCCGATTAATACCAAGGATCGATGTACAGGCTTGCACCATGGAGCTACTTATTACTTGATGTGAATTTGAATTTTCATTGATGGCCAACTTTATCAGTGTAGTAAATAATATAAATTTACTATGGTTATTGAATGTAGGTGAAGTTTTTAATTTTATTGTTTTTAATTCATGGGAGTAGTTTTTTTTTTACGGTACAAGAAAAATGTAATGTCATGTTTTTTTTTGTAGTTGAAATGTAATGTAATACCCAGCAGCGTGAAAGTAAGAAGTGAAAGGAAAAATTACACACAGTACTGTTAATTGTGCAGGAGAGATAGAGTGAAGTTTTTTTTTGGGACTACCTCTAAAGTAGCCTTGCTGTAATCCTTCTGTTAGAGGAAGACTTTTGTAACAGTCAGTATTGTTAACGAATACAAGTTCTTTTTGTGTGTGCGTGAAACTCTATCTTCAGGAAACAATTTTAGTTTCTCTGTGTTAAGAAACAAAGCATTATCCTCTGTTCATTTTTGTTCGGAAATTATCAGAGATTCCCAACAAGTATAAAATAAGAAAATTGTTCCCTTGCTCCATAGCCAAGAACGCCTCCTTGATGGCTCCAATGGGATAACCACATTCCCTTGACTTTTTAATGGGCAAGTTGATGAATCTCATTTATTACATCATTTAAAGTTTGACTTTGTAACTAGAAAGAAGTATCTCTAAACTGGGAATCATATTCAAACTATAGAAAACATTAGGTAGTGGGCTCATTTTAGCATCATTTCATTCCCACTATAAAGGCTTTCATTTCTTTGTACAATCCACCTAGTATAAATATAAAATATCAACATATGAACTATGCTTTCTTTCCATCTTGATATGAAACACACACACGTATATATTCTTCAAACAATTGTACTATATTTAATATATTTAGGTTGTAAGTAGACACACCAAAAATATCCTCCAAAAATCTTTTGATGGTTAGGATAAAACTACAACCACTGCTATGCTATTAATAATTTAACACTTTACCTATGGTCCGAAAATCTTAAAATAGACATAAAAGCCCACTATTTCACTAGTGTACCACAAAAATGGGTGAGGTATATGACCTTTTTTTAACCATATTTTTAAAAAATATATATTTAAAAAATATTTCTATCATATTTATTCTATTAAACTTTTAAGTGAACCCAATAAAGAATCAAAAAATGCTATGCTATTCACAATTTAATACTGTACACTTCGTCCCAAAGCCTTACCTTACCCACCATAACCCGAGGGAAGAGAAGGGAAAGACCTTAGCCACCATAACCCGAAGGAATGGAAGGGAAATGCCTATAGCCACCATAACCCCAAAGAAGGAATGGGAAGGGAAAAACCTTAGCCACCATAAGCCTAGAAAAGTGAAGGGAAAACCCACGAGAAGGGAAGGGAAAAACCTTAGCCACCCTAACCCCACAGAGAAGGGAAGGGAAAAAACTTAGCCACCCTAACCCCACGGAAGGGAATCGTCAAAAAAAATATTTCTATCATCTTTAATATATTACACTTCAGCTATGAAGTTTGATCCTGGGTTTCCCCTGGATTAGGCCTGATAGTTACTGATTCACCATGTGATTAAAAAAATATATATATTACACTTTCATTTAAGTGGACCCACCAAAAAAATACTCAAGTATTTCGTAAAACTACACCAAAGCTATGATATTCACGATTTAATACTTTTTACACGTCGTCCCAAAGCCTTAGAAAAGGGGCCCACCATTTGAAAGACGCACCCAAAGGGAGAGGGAAGCGTATTAAAACATGATCCCTTCTTCTGTTTATCTTATCATATGTCATTCCCAAATTGATCTAAACTTTAATAAAATCGGTAGCAGCAGAGAAGGCCAAGGTGAAAACTGTGAGCAAAGTTGGAACGTCAGTCTAATAATTGGCCTGGCGAGAAGAGAAGAGAAGGCGACTGTTACTGTTTTCTAATTTCAGAGTGAAGAGAAGGCCACTGTTGTTACTGTTTTCTAATTTCAGAGTGAAGAGAAGGCGACTGTTGTTACTCTTTTCTAATTTTAGAGTGAGTGTCATGGATCATTATGTTATTGTTGAGCAGTTGGGAAAAGGAAGTCATGGAACCGTTTGGAAGGCAGTGGATAAGGTTACGGGCGAATTTTGGGCCATCAAGAGACTTAACGGACACTTCTCTAGATATGAGGATTGCGCATAGGTGAAATGTTTAGCGGATTTGAGGTTTCATCCCAACATACTTTACCTCCATGATGTCATATTGGAAGGCACCACGATGTACGTGGTGCTTAAGCTGATGGACTACGATCTGTCAGAACTCCAGAGGAGAGGGAGAGGACATTCGTTCTCCGAGGACCAGGAGCGAAGCTTTTTCTTCCAGATTTTGAAAGGGTTTCAAAGCATGTCTTATGAAAGATATTTTCACAGGGACCTGAAACCACATAATTTATTAGTGAGGGGAGGTACGTCTATTAAAATTGTTGATTTCGGGCTGGCTACTAGAGTATGGAATAAGCCACTGGAATCATATGTTGGGACATGACTATATCGAGCACCGGAACTTCTGCTTGGATCCACTGAATATTGTTTGTCCAATGACGTTTGGGCAATGGGCGTTATCATGACAGAGTTGTTCATTGGTTATCCAATATTTACAGGGTCTAATGCGCTACATCAGCTGCATAGCATTTGCTATGTCATTGGTTCCCCTGATACCCAAATTTGGCGTGAGGGGTTACTGCTTGCCGACTTAAAGGGTTACAACTTTCCCTAAGAGTTTCGGAATGTTGATTCCACCAAAAAATTGTCGTCTCTTCTACTGACAGCAAATGTCGTGGCCATTGATCTCATAAAAAGTTTGTTGTGGTGGGATCGGAAGAGAAGGCCCATACCTAAGGAAGCACTGCAGCATCCATTTTTCTATGCCTCCTCCTGTCTATTCCAGCCTATGCCTCTCTTGCCAAATCGTGAGAATCCTATTGGTCATATAGTTCTGTCATCTGATTTAGAAGGCAGAAGCTACAATTCTTATTCTTATTTTGTTGAACAAGTTACATTTGTTGGAATTTAATTCCAACTGCATCAGATAAATGCTGAACAAAGATCTGATTTTAGCAGTTATCCGGAAGCCTCAAAAGTCCACTGATATTTTGCACTTTAAATGAACATTAAATGTGCAGAAATTAATTCCCCTGCAACCGACTTATTTCCACTGAAAAAGGCATCACCTCCTTCTATAATAAATACACAGATAAATATCAGCAGATATTTTACTTAGTTTATTATTAAACTCAGATATTTATTTTCCTATAAATGTAATGCACAGTAGTTCTGTTTTCAAGTGCAAGAAGGTGTAAAAGTAGAAAAGAACAACAGTTCTGTTTTCTGTGTGAGTGCAAGAGATTTCTGAACAACAGTTATGTTTTTGTACTCTGAGAGAAAAGAGTGAAGGTTAGAAGAACAAGAGTAAGTCTCCTCTGTAAATGAACAACAGTGTTGAACCTCCGATTTTCTGAGATTGAAAATCAATTTCTGGAACAGAAGCGTTCCTCTTGTAACAACTAAGTTTACTGTATCAGTTTTGTTCATGAATACAAGTTTACTGTTGTGCTGATTTTCTGTTGCTGTTACACCAAGTGTCAAAAACGCTTTGATTTTACTCTGTAAGTCTATTAGTGGTTTGACGCCAACTTGATTTAGTTGCTGTTACACCAAGCGTCAATTGTCTCACTGTAAATTTATAAGTGATTTTGACGCCCAACTTCTTAAAGTGACTTAGCGTCAAAATCGTATTGCTGCAACACCATTTCCTGTTGCTGCAACACCAAATCCTGTTGCTGCAACACGAACTTCCTGTTGCTGCAACACCAGAATCCTATTGCTGCAACCCCGAATCCTGTTGCTGCAACACCAAGTCCAGAAAACGAAATTATCAGTTTTTTGTGCAGAAACAGAGCATTTTTGTGTTGTCTATTTGTTAAGGAATTTAGCAGAAAATTCCAACATGGTATCAGATCTAGTCTAGGCACTCAGTGAGTCAAAAACAGAGTTTGTTTTTCACTGTAGAAGCTGTAAGAAGTTTGAAGAGAAGATTTTTTCCAGCAGAGAAAGTTTTTGCTTGTTTTTAATTTTACAGTCAGTATCTCTTCTTTACCTATACAGAGTTAAGATGGCAGATGCTAGAACATGTTTGACAAATTCCCAACTGCCACAGTTTAATGGGAAAAATCACAGTGATTGGTCCATAAAAATGAAAACATTGTTTGCTTCTCAAGGAATATGGGAGCTCGTTGAAACTGGCTATGTTGAACCTGCAGATGCAATAGCATTGGCTGCTTTGACAACAGCAGAAAGAGACCAGTTGAAGAGTGACAAGAAGAAGGATGCCAAAGCCCTCTTTTTCCTCTTCCAATCAGTACATGAAAGTGTCTTTCCACGGATTGCAGCAGCAACAAAATCCAAAGAGGCATGGAATATTCTCAAAACTGCCTATCAAGGCATGGAGAAGGTGAAGACTGCAAAGTTGCAAATGTTGAGGAGAGACTTTGAAACACTCAGCATAAAGGAATCTGATACAATAGATTCATTCTTCACTCAGATTATTGGGCTGATAACCCAGATAAGATCTCATGGTGAAATCCTTGAAGAAAGAAGGATCGTACAGAAGATCTTGAGATGTTTACCCTCAAGGTTTGAAGCTGTTGTAGTAGCAATAGAAGAAACAAAAGATCTCTCACAGTTCACGGTAGATGAACTCAGTGCTTCTCTTATGTCTCATGAACACAGACTGAGTAGAGGAACATATTCCTCTTTTGAGCAAGAGTTCAAGACTCAGATGTATTTGAGCCAAAGAAAAGAACGAGGCAGAGAAAATAACATAGGTCGTGGAAGAAGCCAAAACAGAGGCAGATATTATCCTGCAAGCACAAGCGGAAGGAGTTGCAATCAGAACCAAGATGAAGGTTCAAGGAAACAACAAGCTCATGGACAAATGTATGACAAATCCCAAGTCCAATGTCATTATTGTACGAAATATGGGCACTATGCTAATGAATGTAGGAAAAAACAAAATGACATGAATAGTAGGCAGCATGCTAATTTTGCAAATGAAGAAAATAAGAATCAAAAAAATGTGTTGTTAACATGTGACATTACACAAGACAAACAAGAAGATATTTGGTTCTTAGACTCAGGTTGTAGTAATCACATGACTGGAAATATTGCAATGTTTGCCAATCTGGATGAAGATGTGAAATCTGAGGTAGCAACAGGAACTGATAGTAAGATAGCTGTCAAGGGTAAGGGCAGAGTCAGTATCCGAGCAAGAAATGGAGAACAGATGATTGTGCCAGAGGTATACTATGTACCTCGCCTGAAATGTAATATTTTGAGCATTGGACAGCTCATTGACAAAGGTTACAACGTGTTCTTCAAAGATGATATCTGTACAATCAGAGATATACCTCCAAGTAAGAAGATCATTGCACAGGTGCAGATGACCAGCAATAGAATGTTTCCTCTCAAACTCAGGGCAGATTTGAAGGAAGGAAGAACTATTGCAGCTGTAACACAAGAAGTCTTTCAGGAACAAGTGA